>JAHZNI010002709.1:0-21287 GCA_027744415.1 Seira ritae
TGGATGTATTGGAGCTCCATTACGGGAAAACTAGAACCATCTTAACATGAGTATTCTGAATTCGAAATTCAAATCTTTCTAACATTTTCCGTATACATATTAACTCGTATTTTCTTCATCTGCATTATACGACTATCGATTCTCTGCATTTTAAATCTGATGAGCAAAAGGACAACATTATTTACCTTATACATCCCAGCCATTTGAGCGATAACGTACTAATTGCATTGACTAACATACATGCACAAACATACACCCATGCTTTAAGAAATAGTGCCAGTTTTCCTAAGTGCCAGTTATCCGCAGTGCCAGTTGTACACAATGCCAGTTATCCCATGCCAGTTCTCCCCATGCCAGTTATCCAGTGCGAGTTCTCCCGCTCCCTGTGGATAGTAAGTATAACTATGTATATGCAAATTTCATTATTTTTATTGATTTTCCAAACCTTCGAGAATCTCAGTTCGACGAGATACATAAACTATTTTGACTGCTCAATATTTGAAGAGATAAAATCATGAAGCCAAAAGAAAACCAACCGAACCGTTTCCGAAACTGCAACATACGCTAAATAACGATAATGCGTACTCAGATTCAGATGAAGAATGGATGAAGAAGCAATATCCAAGCATTCATTATTACTATGTGAATCAAGATAACCAAATCATCTCATTAAATGTGCATGAATGTAATAAAGCAATGACATAATCAAAGCAATATGCAGCATCTGCCAAAAATTACAAAAACCTGAGCAGAGTAATTTTGTCGAAATCAGGAGCCGGGCCCAAATCGAAACAATGCTTTACTTTTAATATGATTTTCGAATGACCCATTTTCCCCCATTATTACATAAAATCTACTTCTGGTCCATAGTCCATGCTCGTTTGCACGGCTCTTTAGTTTTTTCAAGAATGAAAACAGGTCAGTTTGTTGAAATGAGAGCATGCAAAATTTAAAAAGCTGCTTATTGCACAACAAACTTGTATTTTTGCTGCAGCAAGTTTATCCCCAGTGCACTTGCGTGCCCAATTCCGTTCCCGAAAAATTTAGAATTTTTTCCTCGGTTAATTTCATCCTTTCATTACATAATTCACCGGGCAAAAACAAGATTATTTCATTGCATCTCCATTCAGCTCGGAACGGCAGATGTTTTAAACCTATTTAAAAATCACTTAAATTAATTTTTTTTCCTCTAATTTTTTTCGAAAAAATGCTAATGTGATAAATGTAGAGCTACGGTTCTACTTCAGTGACTAAATTACATGCATGTATCCTCTGCTTTTATGGTGTGTGCATCCCTTAAATCTAAAAAATCTTCAACAATTTACGATGAATTTTTATGTACTTGTATATGCCCATAGTAAGCAGTGCACATTTCATCAAATGATTAGCAAATACTTAATGGGACGCAACAAATAAAAGCACTCGCAGAATTTTTACACAATAGAATTTTCTACTTTATGACTCACTATTACTCAATTTGCGTTATTTATTGGCAACTACAACGTAAGCAAAGTTACAATACAATGTAGTAAATGAAGTGGCAAGACCGCTTCTGTCTCTCTTCTGCGCACGTAAAAAGAGATGACACAATTACGCCTGAGAATTGGGACTCTGCTAATGTGATATCGGTGCTTGAGGGAAGGAGTAATCAGTGAGGTGGGAGGAAATCTACACATGTAATTACAGATTTCAATTTGCCTAATCACAGCGGCAGCAGATAAACAATAAAAATGAGGATTTTCTTCGTGAAACATGAATCCATTTGAAAAAGCTATTAAATTATGCATAGTATTTTCAATTAAAATAGCTAAAAAATCTTTAAAACATTGATTGTTTTGAATCAAATTAAAGAGCTCTTCCGACTTCCCATTCCAATTAGTGGAGACGGACGGAACACATGTAATTCATTACATCTACATGATTCCACATACAATTTATTGCCCATGTCAGCTCATGTTCTTGTTTTGTTCATGAGAATAAAAAGCAAATCAGACGAAAGTGCAACCTTCATCCACTTCCTGGAGAACTGCTGCTAATGAATATGTAATGAACTTGCCAACTTCGCATTTCAAAGTAGCCGTTCCGTTGTATTTTAAACTTTTTTCGTAAAGCTACCTACGCCAAAACAAGACTTGGAATGTTTCCCACGCTCATTCAAATCTAATTCTTTAATTACATCACTGTTTCTCCATTCTCATCATCATCAGATTTTTCAGTTACTTAACCAAACAAAAACAAGTTTATCTATTTTAATGAGTCCTTTTCCAAGATGTACCGATGTACGTACACAGAATTTCCAGATAATCCCGTGTGAAGCGGAGAACATTCACACGTGAATATAAATTATAATAAGAATGCGTACTTAGCAGGAAAAATAGATCATTTGGGGATAATTCTGGCAAACTACCAGCTTAAACTACGTCGGTCGAGGTAAGTAGATGCAGACAAATAAACAATTTTAGTAAGTGTATTGTATAGGTATGCGTGTGCATTAGTCATCTTGATCACATCAGGCTTCCTCCAAATAACCTTGAACCTTGGTTCTCGATCTGACTGAACTGGTAAACAATAAAAAGCCTTACAATCCAATGCCCTGCTCCTGCTGCCTTCAAAACAATTTTAACCTCGACCGACGAGGCGACGAACAAGGATGAATTGTCCGCCCTTGAATAATGAACTGAGTTGAACTGAACAAATCCCGAAGATTCCCGACCTATCCATTAACATTTTTTTTAGGACTGGATCGGACTCAAGGCCAACACCTCACCTTTTCATGCATATTATCCAAAATGACAGCGGAAATGCACCCGAAACGATTTGGGACCATTTTGGGACGGAATGTTTGAAATTAAAGCAGATCAAATCTATTAATAAAAATGATCCCTAGGAGATTAGCATTGAAATTACTGTTATTATTGCCTTTCCCATTAACGCACGTTTTATAAACCACAAAATTATAAGAAAGCAGGTATGTACATAGGTAGATGCATGCACGCAGCCAGGTAGCTTGTCGGCACATCACACACGTACGATTCATTTTTATCTTTCAATTCATTTGAGATGCATTTAGGTAACCTCAAGTCTCGACTCTAGACTTATAATTATTATGCCATAGAAAATAAGATTTTTTTCTCCTAAACGATCATCACGAAAGCAATATTTTCACTGCTCTAGAAGTATGCAAGTATGTATGATGATGATGAAGAGTCAGTCAATGAGAATGAGAATGCTTAAAACTGAAAATTAGAATTGAGCTCTTCTAATATCACCTTTAAAGAGCAACAGAAAAGGTAAGAGAGAGAAAAAAACAGGTGAATAGTTTTCAGCTCACTTGTTCACTCACTATCAATAGACGTGATAGTGATGCTAGATAAGAGGAAAAAGAATTGTACCGTTATACCTAAAACAAAAAGTACATGCTATTCTCTGCCTGAACTAGAGTTCCTTTTTTATGATGTCTTCTCGACATCCACTGAAACTGAGCTGAGCTCCTCCGTTTTCAGTTTTTCTTGCTTCCCTTCCCATTTCCCATAGTATGTACTTATAATCATTAGCATAATATCCAATCATTTTACAGCGCCACATGCATAATTTAAAATAGGAAATGAAACTACCTATAATGTTTTTAACTGTCCATCATCCTCATTCCATAGGTAGGTAATTTAATTGCTCTAATGTCTAGTTTCTTATCTCAAATCACTTTTTTATATTTTTTTCCTCTTTGACAAACACTAGGCTTGCATAACAAATTCACCGTATCTTTGACGGGAAACGATTTAATTCTAGATCAGAGAAGCGGGTTACAGTTACAGTCCTCCTCAGATGAGTAAGTTTAGTTGGTATTTACATAGATTAACTTAACCCGGTTTTAAATTACGCATTGCTTAATATGTAATCTATTCTAAGCCACGTGACATGACATGTCAGATCTTAAGTATGTCTGAGTCTTATCTGAGCTCTTGAGTCAATTGAGGAAAACATGAAGCAAACTTTTGCCCTATCAAATCTTAATGTCAACCGAAAGTTTTCCTCAACTCCTCCGAACCCGCTTTGGAATAGATAGTGTCTCCAATCAGCAACACAATGGATGAGCTGTCTTGTCTGGAGCAAAAAAATGCCTCGTGTTTCGGACAACTGTCTGATGATGACGACAGCAAGCAAGGTGATGTAAGAATGAGGCTCGTGCAGGAACTCGAAAAGGTTATATGATATTAATAGTACCAATACCGGTTTGCATTTTGCGTAGATGAGTCGGCAAATTTATTCCACATGTGGAAAAAATTGATTATGTGAACATTTGTCTGGGCAAAAGAAAATATTTTAGATACCCCAAAACCTATAGGAGTGGGTTGAACAAGGCTTTGGTAAATAAAATCCCATCTAAGACAATCAAGAAGCATTCATGCATTAATTATTTTATGTACTTGTTTATACCTATGCACAAGCTTTACGATGATTATGATTAGGATTAGGATGATCATGCCTTGGATCTTGGATCCACGTTCCAGAGAAACATTGAACCCCATCAATAGCAAAAGAAAGATCCTTGATCTTCTACCATCACAAATAGGTAGGTAGGTACATGTACGTGATTTCAAAGGGGCAAAACAAGTTATCCTTGGACCTCAAAACGTCACCTTCTTTTCACGGTTCAACAATTTCAAGAACACACAAAATTTAAAATGACCCTTTAGAACCACTTTCAGTTCCTCTGTTTCAGCTGGTCATGACGTGTCATCTAACTATGTATTGAATGCTCAATGCATTCCGTACTTGACCCGAAAGAAATGAAAAGAGTGACCGAAAGGACAAGGCAAGAGTTGTCCTAAATTCTCTCGCTTCAATAAACAAAGTCTCATTTTCATTTCAATTCGTTGTTACAATTGAGATTGAGGAAGGTTTAAAAGTGCAGTAGGTGAGTAAGGCTACAGAAGGACATTCTGTGCTCTCGTGACATTTCCAATAATGTAGGTTAATCCCGAATGAAACTCTACAACAACACACGCAACGCAAGCTAAGCTATGCATACATTTCACCTATTGCACAATCAGTTTTAAATGCACGAAATGACAACAATCAAGGGCAAAACCAATAGTTCAAAAAATTAAAATAAAGTAAGGTCATGCTTCGACGTTCGACACTTTTGAAGCATGAGCATTGAATGATCCATCCATTAAAAATAAAATTCAATTAGGAATTTATCAATAAATTAATACATTAAAGATTTCGTGAGTTAAAGTAAAAGCGTGAGCAGAAGATATGGGATCGGGAATCATCAAATTCATCAAAGTCTTCCGACTACATACATACATACCGACTGAACAATTACAGTGCAGCGGAAGGCAGGACACAGGCCTACTTTGAATCCATTGTCCCTTTCAACGAAAAATGCATTATATTTCATGACAAAACTCACTCCTTCCTTCCTCTACAAAAATGGTTTGAAAAATAGTCTTTTGTCTCGAATGCAGCGAGAGTAATGAAATGAGGTCACCAAATGAAAATACATACTTATGCCGATCGTAATCTAAAGTCCGAAGAAAAGGCTTCACCGCCAGGAGAGGTGTGCACTATTATTGCAACGAAAGTTCAAAGCAAAGAAAGATCTTACCTTTTAGACAAAGAGATTTTTACGATTTTCTCAAATCCTTCCGCTTCCTTTCAACTTAGCTCAGAGAAAAATACTTAGTCTGTGACAAACACTTTTTTATTGAAGATTCTTCCACCACACAAAAAACATTACTGGAACTTGCTTTCAGATGACAAGCTTGAACGAATGAATGTAAGCGACTGGCTGTTTCTGACAATACTTCCCATATGACCGACCCGAGAATAGGGAAAATGTCAACGTGATGATGTGGATCCATATATGTGTGCACACGAAATAAGGTTCTTCAATTCACTTCCTCATTCTCATTCTAAAAACGAAAGAAAGTGAATGCGATGCGAATGGTCATCCATTCACCCTATCTAGCAAACTGCCTTACTCAACTGTCACTTTATTTTTACAAGCATGAAGCAACATCATATCATATCATCATTTAGGATTTCATTTTAGTACATGGCTGCGTACATGTTAAATGCCGAAGCTTATACAAAGTTCATACAAAAATACGCGAAAAATAGTATTTATATCTTTACCATGCATCATTCATGCGACTACTACGACTGATAATCGCAGTAAACAGAACAGACCAACTAACGCAACCAGAACCAGACCAGAGACATAGACAGTCACAGGAGGAGTATGGCAGAACAGAAAGAAAAACAAAAACAACTTTGTTCTCTTCTCACATTATAAGTGTGGGCGCTTTTCATTAAACGCATTCTGCTTCTGCTTTACAAATAAATAGTCAGAAAGAAATTTTTTCTACAACAACAGGTTTGTCAGATTAATGCTCGATAAAAAAATTGCGAGGGAATAATATTCCTCCTGCTACAGATAACTTTGTTTTGGTTTTTACACAGGTGCAAAATGGAAAATTATTAAGTAGCATGCATGGCTTTAAATTCACAACATCTAATATTTGTTGCTGCTATTCATCGTTCGTAATACGTGCAAAATGATTTCCATCTCGCTGTATCATCGCGTTAAATGTCGGCCTTTAAAGTTTACAGCTGGGTATATCAAATTGCTAACTTTTTAAAGTTTATTAAATGAGACATGGTATCGTATCCATAAGTGTTTTGAGTCATGCTAAAAAAAGAGCCATTATGATTTTTTATTGAATATGCGATGTCTACAAGTGTTGCTCGGCTAGAGCATTTTGCCCGAAGCTACAATACACTGAAGAGTGAAGAACAAAACAAGAGTACATTGCCTTTTACTTTTGAGTGCAAAAAAAGAATTCGCGTGCATTCTTGGTATGTGCAAAAAATTAAAGACGAGGATGAAGCGGTCAGAAGCAGGACAGGACGTTGGACGTTCCTCTCTTTCTGAATGATGATGGTGCGAACGTACTTTTCCTTTGTGTTTTTGCAAACATTCAATGTGATTCCTCTTGCAGGGCAGGATATGTTTATGGTTTATCAAGATTTCTGCACACATATTAAAATCTGGAAAACAGCGAATAGAGTCTTTAAATTCGGAGAAAATTCGGGGTCTTCACAGGAAGACGCTTATTTACAAGCTTATTAGTTGCATCTGTACTTCAGGAAGGCGAAATATTCCACACAAAAAAACATTTTCCAAAAACAAAACAAGAGAAAGCTTAAATTTTTCGAAATGTCTTGTAAAACTGAAGAAAGGCCAACTGGATGATACCAAATTCTTTGTTTCTGCCATTAAATGCCTAAAAGAGACTATCTGTCATCATCATGCCTATCCATTTAATCTAACATAAATATATGCATCAATATTTTCACAATGAAATGCATAAAGTTCGTTGGCTCTATGCTCGAATAGAAATGCTTTTCATCATTCATTGAACCTTTCTCGGTTCTTCAAGGAGCAAATCATATTTACAAAGAACTACTAAAGTAGCAATGTAAACGTAAAAGGAAACGGATAGAATCGAGATTGAAAATAATAATATACTGCTCTGTGTGGGTATTCATTGTGTAAAAGTTTGATAGCAAAACTAACGTACAATTACGAATAAAATTTTAAAATAGACGACTGATTGACTGATAGCTTCTAATATTATAGTAAAATTAGAGTTCTGATGGTTTGTCGTCATTTTTCCCATGACACAAACAGGACAAATAAATGTCAATGGACTTGGATATTCACGTATTCAAAATCAGTGTCGGAAGTTATCGCCACTTTTGCGATTCGCTTATCATTTGTCCAGTCATAACAAAGCGGGTGGGTATCGCAAAATGTGGATGATTGATTAGCTGCTCATTTTTAGTGTTTAGGGTATATCATGTACTTTATTTTGCGAGCTTTATTATATACACAACTTTTAGGTCAAATACACGTGTGCAAACATCGTCTGCTTTATAGGTGTTTACCTCAATAGGTATCCACATTGTTTGCAAACTTGTCGAGTAGTCGAATGGTTTTCCATGAATTGAGTTTGTCATTGTCAGTTATTGCTGACGTGACATCAAAACATTATAATTATTTTTAGGTCTCCAATATTCAAACAGACTTTGCAAATGAGTTAACTGAACTTTCATCAAGCACACGCGAACGTTTTAATGGATTTTAAACAATTTCAGTGGACCTAGGCCAATTTGGCACACAGATAATATTATCGTTCAACTCAACTTTATGCATTTCTCACCAAAACGCAACCTCCTTTTTCTGATTATTTCTACCGCTGAAAATAGTTTTGAAGAACTGCTGTTTGATTCAATCATCCCTAAAAATTTCATTTTCATTTATAAACGGCGATAAAATTAAAACCGCCTTTAAATTTTCAATGCATTTCCTTATTGCTTTCAATAGAAATATTCATAAAAATCCTATTAACGAGCTAAAAACGAAAACAATTTCGTTTTTTAAAAACTAGTCCAACTTTTACTTGTTCTCCCCTCCTTGCAAATCTTCTCAGAGAACAACAAAAATCAGCGTGCCATCTAAATTCTGCAAAGAAAGCGCCTGTAGCCAGTACATATTATGCTATTTCACAAGATTACTGTCACGAGTCTCCCAACTCCCAACCCAACCTCTTCACTTTTTTCACTCTTATCATCATGGCGTAGCCGAAACCAGACAATGAGTAGGTATGCATTCTGTTGAGATGAAGATGAAATGAGTGCGAGTGTAGTGTAGTGACAAGATACTCATTTTAATTTCTGTCTGTATCTAATAAAGGGCATAAAATAACTCATCCTTTTAATAATATTTTTTCCTAGGTATGATTTACAATTAGCACAGGTGGAAGGAACACACACGCCTCCTTCCTTCAAAATTTAAATTATTTCAGCCCTACCCCAAAAAAATTTTAAGACGAAGACAATTATTCCGTCCGACAAAAGTCGAAGCGAGTCTTAAAGTGAAATTTGTATTTCTGTTATGGATCATAAAAGAAATTACCACCACCGCCATCGTCGATATCAATAGAATAAATTTCTTTTCGCTTGTGTTCCCCTATTGTCTCGTCTTCTTCATGAGTTATGCTCTATCGACTTGTAAAACCTGTCTTCAGGATATTATATTTTACCAACTCAACATAAAGAAGAAGACAATGACGAATTTAAAATGTTCTTTCGATTTTCTTCCTTCCTCATCATCATCTCAAGTCTTAAAAACTATAGCTTATTTATGTGGTGTTTGTGTTGACACGAAACACATTAGTCAGCTTGACATGCGTATATGTATCTTATATCTTTGTCGTCATAAATGATGATGATGATCTATCTGCATGAGAGAGCAGAAAAGTCAAATACTTAAATACGTCAGTCTAAAGTCTAAGCTGAAGTCTGAGCCATTTTACCTGTGCAATAATACATTCTGCACTTCCTCCTGCATGAGCCAAGAGATTGATATTTGATGATGAGGCTTTCGATGTTTATTTACTTTTCACCTTCTATCGTACAAGTATAGATGGATGAATCAGACAAGCAAGAAGATTACAAACGCATTCCATTGAATTCAAATTCTTTTCGATTTTCATGATGGTGCTTAATATGAGAATGATGATGATAAATCGTAAATAAAAATAGGCATATACATAAATGTATATATGTAGTTTTTCTGCATATATATCATCATGTCTCATGTGAATATTATAGAGTGTATGTGAAGCGTATCGCCCTACTTCATCATTGAATCAATAACAAAAATTCTTTTTTAGAAAAAGAAATAGAGAAACAAACTAGGTTATTTAGAACCTCATTTCTCACTCGATTGTAACCGTAGGCCCACATGGTCAAATTAAATAGAAAAAAGTCAAAATCATAGAATGCATCTAAAATGATAGTGTGAAGAATTAGCGGAGAATAGTAGTTTAGTGTATCGCGTATCTGACGTTGATTTGATTGTAGATGGGATGGATACGATTACGATACGATTACGATACAGAGGTAGGTGTGAAATAGTTAAAACTCTTATTGAATTTTTAGATGCTCATCTTTCTCCGCCTTCGAAATACACATTCAGGATTTTTACTGAAACACATAGATACAAAATACCTCATGTGGTGAATTATTATTTATTGAATTCAATCTATCGAAGTTCTCCTCGTTGCAGAGTGCGCGCATACAACCCTACATTATTCCTAAAATGTGTTATAAAAGCGAGAAGATTCAAAAAAGGGGAAAATGATTACATATTACTTTTTAATTTAAGGTCGTTCGCTAAACACGCCTTTAGCGCAAAAATCTGCAACATATTTATTTATTTTACAATTTTAGAAAAGGAAAAGCCTGTTCGACATTGCAAAAATTGTATTGCTTGAAAAAAGGAAGATGGACAGGTAAAGATGAGTTATGGCCATTCATTCATGATTCATCTCAACATTAATTTGCTTTCTTAAAACGTAACTTGTTTTGTCGCAAGAGTTTACGATTTATTCGTGAACCTTTCCAGATTATCCGGTACGCGATGCATGTAACATAACGTCCTATTTTAGAACCTCATTTCTCACTCGATTGTAACCGTAGGCCCACATGGTCAAATTAAATAGAAAAAAGTCAAAATCATAGAATGCATCTAAAATGATAGTGTGAAGAATTAGCGGAGAATAATTAATTTGCTTTCTTAAAACGTAACTTGTTTTGTCGCAAGAGTTTACGATTTATTCGTGAACCTTTCCAGATTATCCGGTACGCGATGCATGTAACATAACGTCCTATGACCTAAAAAAATCTAAGCTTCACACAGAACTCGAATGGAATGATCTAAGACGGCACACGGCAAATCAATTCTACAAAAATGCAATACATATACCTACTTTCTTTCTCGATAAAAAATACAGAATTAATTGCCAGCAATTTAGACTTTTACATTGATCAGCTCACTTTACATGCTTATCTATACTCCATGTCCATTAGAAAAGCCATCAAGCCATGCATCAATAATACCTAGAGTGATTTTCGCGTGCCAATAAAAAACGAAAAAAGTAACACCATTTACTTTATTACTCACTGTCCAAAACTCAGTTTTTCAATCCAGTTCATCTATAAAAGAAAAGCTGCATTTTTGGTTTTGGCACTTGATTTCTAGCACCTCCATAAACACGAAAATCAAAGTTTAGTACTTACTTAGTAATGACGTATTTATCTCTGAACATTATTTCTCTTCCCCATTCAAAACAAACCACCACTAGAACTCGAACATCCGTCCAACAGCCAACGAACCGCAGTTGGCCATTAATATTATCATTCGTACCATATATCTTCTTTCCGCACTCATTTACCGGCTAATACCTCTACAAATTACTAACTAAAACTAAAACTACCAACTGACTGACTGATACAACTCCTGCATACCTAAAGGCATTTTAACTTCAAACCAAAATTCAATAATACATCTTCCACTACTGATGATACCTAAGGCCAATAACCAAAATGATGTTCATCCATCCCATCCCCATCAAACAAAAAAAACTTTTTTGTGGGTTACGCGTCCTCAAAAAAAACAAACTTTAAAGGTGAGATGGATTTTGTATGCAAAGCGAATTGTCAAATTGACATACTTTTTTACCATTTAAGAAACATCAATCAGCTACACAAACTTCTAAAAAGCAATGCCATGCATGACATTCATCTATTTTTTCTGTCCATCTGAATTCATCATTCTTTAATCTTATTTTCTGTCGTTTTCACTTTGTCCAAAAAAGATGCACATTATATTATATCCCGAATTGAATGCCCAATCTAGTAAAATAGAAGAGCACGAGCGAGAGAAAAAAGAGCTGAGATCATTTAAGGAAAAGTTTTCTATGAAAGTTGAATAAAAAAACGAAGGTGAAAATTAGCGAAAGAAAAAAGGAAGGAGTGTGATTAGTCTTTTCACTCGTTAACAAGCAAAGAGAACAAAGTGACCATACCATAAACCAAACTTCAAACCAGACTCAAGCCGACAAGCAACAATGAACGTCTCATTTTCATTGTATGCTCAAAGAATATTAAAAAGATTTATTTATAAAAATGGCCCTATGGGCCCAAGAAAATCTACTTTTTCCACTTTTTCTTCCGATTCATTTTCTAAAAATAGCGGAGTATCTAGTAGCTCGACTTTCCAAGCACGACACAACAATGTTGGTGGCACTCTAATTGTCGGCTTTGTGACTAAAAAATCAACAAAATTTACAATTATTTCCACCTCCCCCCATTATCCCAAAAATTATTGTTATTAGCCAAAGTATAGCGTAAATCACGAGCTATTTTCTCTCCGCAAATTAGCAGCAAAGAGGAATCACAAGTGGTCATTTTCTTTCCCTCTCTCGCTTCTTTCTTTCTTAATTCGATTCAGTAAATTGGTCAATATAAGATTCTCAAAGTTGTAGAAAGTTTACCTTTCGGGCAAGCATTATCCAAAAAAATTAGGAAGGTAAGCCTTTTTTAAACGAAGGCATTAAATAAACAAGACAAGAGACCCGCCGCCGCCGTCCGTCGCTCAAAGCCAGACTTGTCATCATGACACATATTTTTTCAAGAAAAAGCAAATATTCTAATCTCTAGCTCCAACACTACTAGAACTTCAACTACGATAGGACTAGGACTATGAAAAAAATTAAATATTCTAAATAAGGGTTTAGCTTTAAATGCATTAAAACATAATAGTAAATGCTTCTATAATCTCCTATCTACCCAGGTTATAGTAGGTACATTCCACATTGCATCTGCATCCATCTGCTTTAATGATGATATGATACTCATATACACTCAATGCGTGTGCCACATTTTCAGACTCGCAACTCGCACTCGCAATGCAATATCATCATCATCATAACAATTCACAACAATACAAAGTGTAAAGAAAAAAGAAGGAACGAGCCGAGCGAGCAAGAGTGAGAGAGAGAAAGATATTTAAGATGGGCTACTTTACTAAAGGCTCGCTCTTTTATCTTCTCGTTGGTAAGCATTAAGCATGCATCATGATAAATATGATGCATGTGTAATCAAAATGAAACATTTACAAGACAGGTTTTTTCCCTTTGTTTTACCTCAGCTAAACTTGCCTGGCTGCCATATGGAATACAACCGCAGAAAAAATGATATCGCTCGCTCACTCGCTCACACTTGAACACACGTCAGTCAGTCAATTTTTTTAAAACTCGTACAACAATAATAATAATAACATAACCGACGTGTCTTATCGTTATAATGTAGTTAAAACGATAAAAAGCAATATTGTTGGTTTAGCAGTATAGTATCAAAAAAATCTATTAGAATTAGAATTCGAATTCCTTCAGTACAAATTCAGTAAACAAAGCTGATACAATACTACAGCTACATCGCTAGAAGTCAATATGGCTAAACCACACACAAACCAATTTTCTAATATTATTTTTTAGAAACAAAAGCAAGAATTTCATTTCTTCGCTCATTTATACATTGCATGTAAAAACGTTTAAAAAAAAAGAAAGATCCTCACCAACCATAAACCTAGGCCTAGGCTTACATATATAAAAAGCCCCCAAAAACGAAAAGTATCTTGTTTCATATCTTCACCTTCCACATAGCCACAGCCAGCCCATCCAAAAAATATAAGATGATCCTTGATCCTTATATGTAACGCATCAAATTTTTTTTCTACACCTGTTCATTTTACTACGTTTGTAGTTTGTACCTTTTTCCCTTGAGCTAACGGAATCTTTAGTGATATTTTTGAAATGATTATGATGATGATGATCCCATGAACGAAACCAAAAAAGACTAGGCGACTTTTTGACTTCAACTTGCCTACCTTCCCTTGACTTTTCCCATTTGTGATGTTTGATACTTGTTAAAGCGTCGTGCTTTTTTGATGGAAGAAACTTATTGACCAAAAGTATGTATGTACTACCTAGATATATCATTCATTGTTTCTTGTGATGATGAAAATGATCAAATCGAGCTATTTTCAGTAATGCTCACAGATCGATACATAAATCACACACCTGAAGAAAAAACAATGAAAATGTTCAATATTGCATTGTGCCTGCCTGCCTTGCCCATTTTGCAGGCAGATCCTGAAGGAAGATATTTGTAATTTTACACAACTTATTTACGCCCTGTTTCATCCCAGGTGTGATCACTATCAAGCTGTTTTATTAGAAACATGAGCAGAGAATGGAAATGATGATGAGCCAAAATAATAAAAAACCGCGCACTTTACTTTATTCCTGTGTAGTAAAATCTGACTGCCAGAAGCAAAATCAAAAGACCAAGACCATCAAAAAAACCAGTGTAAATTGGCGTAAACACGAGGAGATCTGTATACAAACGAAGGATGATATTGACAAAGAAAATGTTACAGAAAAGTTTTCTTGATATTATAATTCTTGCTGAAGCCGCAACAGTTGTGTCACCGTCACCAACTACCAAATAGGACATGGTCTATGGTAATTACCGTGTGAAAAAGGAAATAAAAGTCTGTGCATTTTTTACTGCACTCTGCGAAAAAATAAAGATCAAGAGCGATCATGACGATGAGGAAAAAGATCTGAGCCAAAAACCGTGAAATTTTTCGAAAAAAAAAGCCGGCTTAAGAACAGAAGGCAATAAAAGGACGACTTGAAGATGTAAAGTTTTTTTCGTTAAAAAATCCTTATTTTCAGAAGCGTAAAATCATCCCGTGTATAAAATGCTTACCGTGGTAAACTAACTGAGATCTGGCTAATGACACTGTCACAAACAACACAGCAATTGTGATGGTCCAAGGGAATTTAAGCGGATTCATGACTTCTTTCTGTAATAAAATAAGTATTTTGGGGAAATTAAAGGAGTACTTGAAAGCAATAAAATTTACATAAAAAAAGCAATCTTTTCCGTCACATCCATCCACATCTATAGAAGTAATTAGAGACACGTAGTATCATGCCATGTCATAAAAAACCCATGTACATATGTATGCAAGTAATTTTGCAAGAATTATGCTGATTTGCTTTACTGTGTCATGTTCTATTTTTTCCACCCTTTTTATGTCATTCATTCTTACTTCATAACTCACGGGAGCCCCGGAACAATTGTAGAATCACCGAGTAATGCCGTATCCCAACTTCCATATCTCCTGTCATCACGCACCAAATTGAACACACATTTTTACCTTAAATGATTTTTCATCAAATATTTTCAAATTCAGTAATTCCCAGCTCGTCAATATTCATAGTAATTAATTAGAGGGAAACTGATTCTCAAGTACATAGTTGCACTTTGGATCCAAAGAAATTCATCGATTCACCGGTCATGCCACGCACAATTCGACACATCTTTTTCTCATTAAAAATATTTCACATTCACAGAAACGGGGAAAAGCCGGCATAATATTTTGTAACTTTCTCCACATGAAATAAATTAATTTTCATTTCTCTTCAGCTCCAGATCCTTCCTTCCATTCATTCACCTCAAAATAAACATTTTCTCAAGCTTAATTGAGATCAGTGAGACGGGAAAAAGGACGGAAGAATGAAATCACGGTCACCAGAGCAGGAGCACAATAATATTCCTTTTCTTTGGCATGCGCTCCTAAGGAAAAAGGGAGCACACACACCACCACACACTCACGTTGTTGTTACGTTGCATGAAATGCAATGAAATGAAAAAGACTTCCTCCAATTGATAAGAACGCAGAAAAACACATTCACTTCTTCAGCACGATTATTACTTCTTCTCCTATTATCTACCTATTTATTATTATTTTTTCTCTCGAAAAATTGAACTAAATTATTTTGTACCTCTTATAAGGGCACAGAAAAAAAACCGCTACTTCGCGCAAACGTCCTTTCTCATCTGTCTAGGAAGACGAAATGACGAAAGCTTTTTGGGAACAATGAGACTACTACATCTCAGGAAGAGTAAAAAAGATGATGCGGGGAAAACCTCTCGTCTCACCTTCTCCTTTACAAATTGGGTCCTTCGAACAGAAGCTCTGCTTGAATCACCTTATCTCTTCCCTCTGGACGGTTTTCTCTTGATGTCGTTTATAAAAAAGCACACGGAGGATGAAGATCAAGTCAAGACCAGAGAGAAAAAAATAGGGCCTTACTACTTGCTTGTCTTCTGAATCTCACAGTTTGTACCAAAGTTTAAAAAGACAATAATACATTTAGCTTGCTCTGCCCAGTCACTCACTCACTCGAGCTCACCACACGACGACGGGCTCATCATATCATAATCAGTTTTAACAATGCAATGGCAAAGTAAAAGGAGTCAGCAGTCACTCAGTCAGTAGGAGCAAGAAGAGATGAGATGATGTTAAGGAATAATAATAAGAGCAGGTAACAAAGAGAAGCCCACAAGCAAGGCTTCACCATTATGTAGGTCCCTTCCTTTTTTCTTTTCCTTCGAGCAAGCTGGTTTGCTTTTTCTTCTTCAATCTTCATCATCATCCTTTCCTCAAAGACTTGATGTTGTTGCTGTTGCATGCACTTCTCGATCTCTCAAGTGCAATGTTAAGTGCAATGCGATATGTATGTATGTATAATGTATGCTATGTAGTTACGATACAAGCCTTTTAAACTTTAATAGGCATTTATATATTACGGATAGCCTAAAAATGTACTCATTTTCTTCTTCAGGTGTATCATCATCACATTACCAAGAGTCGTTCAAGAACTCGAAGATTATATGCATCGTAATAAGTGGATTAACCTAACTAAAGTCTCGAGAAGAAAGAAAGCGCATAAGAAGAAAAACCTGCAAGTGAGTAATAACAATCAGGATTAGAGCTTACGTGGTATAATTTCGTATGCTAAATAGGCAGCCACAGTAGTAGGCAAGCGCTACTCGTTATTTGCTGAGTTGCGAATTGGTTGCCTTGCTTCTAAATAATATCTTTCCTAGAAGTCTCAAGAATGAAATCACTAAACAAGCTGGGGAAAGGGTCTTTAGTTTAGTACTTCATGCGAACATAACATGAACGAAATTTTTGAACGATGATGATCTATTGAACATTGATCTTTCCTAATAATTTTAATAGCAACTGACATTGCTTGAGTTGAGGACTTGAGGATGAGATCATCAGCTTCTCAATATATGAGTTAGTGCAATGGGTGGAGTACTTTTCAATGGCTTTGGCTATGCCAAGCCATCTTGGCAGGGACTAGTTTTCATGTAAAATGCTTCTTTTATGATTTGTGGGAGAAAGATGATACTGTCACTTTAAGTTCTAGCTTAGCTTCAGGAATAAGTATGTAGTTATGAATTTTGTCATGAAGTGAAATATGAAAGTATGAATGCATAATTTACTTATTTTTTTGCATTTTGAAATGAACTGGGGTTACCTTGAAAAGTGAAGATAGATTTGCTTAGGCGACGCCTTTAGGCATGAACGGACTCGTGATTTTTACGAGCCATTCCCGTTCATTTAGATATTTGAACTCGCTAAAATATTGCTTGACTTTGGTTCTGACTGAAGATGCTAAGGACTTTTTTCAGGAGGAATATTTGCAATCATGAGGATGTGTGTATACCTATGATAAACATGATACTATGCATTTACATAGTAGATTCGAAAGATAATGCGAAAAAAAATTAAGAGAATCAATGAAATACTTGCATCTGAGACCTGTCTTTATCTTCTAATGAAGAGGGAAAGCGAAATGTTTTTTTTCGCAAATTATAAGCAAAGCAAATAAAATCTGCTGCTGCTCTGCTGCTGCCTGACCTGATGTGATGGCTAAACTCAGACAGAACAGAATGCTGAGCAATGTGAAAAAAATTATCTGGTAACACGAGTAATGTAACAATGTACAGTTAGTAAAAATATATATACATTCGTTCCTTTCAAAATTAGCAATACAAACGAAAATTAATTTGAATTGGATAATGAATTCAATGGTTGAAACGAGTTTAGAAAACGTGAAAGAATCGAAAAGATATCTTAAGCTTGCCAAATTCGAATGCGACATTTTTATTAATTAAAAAAAATTGAATGAAGCCAGTCGGATAGATGGAATACATAGCTCCGTGGCTATAAGCATACCAACTCATGTGGAAGGTAATAAAATAATGTAATTTTCATTCTTTCTAAATGAATGAGTAGGCTCAGGTTTTGGTGCGTGAAAAAAATTGAAAACTGCTGCTTATTGTTGCTGCTTACTTAATTTTGATTCAGTCAACTAAATTTTATGACTACATTCACCTTTCATGATTATAAAATTGTTGTGAAAGTGCAAAACAAGTTATGCTTTCACCTCGGGCTTGGCTTGGGTGATTGATTTCTTTAGAAAATCCTCCAGAGACAGTAAAATATTATTGAATTCATGCACATAATAATTGTATCTGATTGTCAAGAAACCGATTAAAGGTGAGTGGGTCGCGCTGAAGATAACAAGCACTTTGCCAAAGGGGCACTACAGGAAAAAAGCTTTGAAGTACACGTCCTTAAATAGGTACTAAAATGTAATCCAACAGTACAACATGAATTGGGGATGCAAGCGAAGTGCGAATAACTTAATAAAAAAGAAAGAAGGAATTGTTTCGTTGTTTTTTCAAACTTCATATAGAAACTTTTTTATTTCATTTCTATTTTTTTGATTTTTTTGTGTATGAATGACGTGAAATTGTATTCTGTCAACTGGACGGGAAACAAACGAATAATATTCGTATTCTATTTATCCTTTCTATTTTAGTCGTTCAAAAAACACCTTCAGTTTATCTATACAGTTGGCGTAAATCGAGTAGTGTTATATTATTTTAACTGCTTAGAGGCTACGATACAAGTAGTTCATTACTTCATAATAAACAATATTTTTGTCGAATAAAAAGACATTACTGTACTTTCTTGCAATGATTAAACTCATTTCTTAGAAAAAACGACAAGAACCACAAAGATTCCAATTTAATAATTCACAGTAATTAATTAGGATTTTATTAATTAAAGTGATGAAAGCTTTTTTTGATGAATTTGATTTAAAATTTGAAAACGTCACTTTTTTCCACAAAAAAATTTTGTCATCTCTGAATTATCCTAAGTATTATTAATTTTTACTTATTAAATCGGAAAAGGCTCAAGAAAAAGAACCGAAAATTAAAACGGAGCCAAGGAATAATCTGAAAAAGTTTCTAACATGCTTATTTTTAATCTTATAATATTACACTTCTTCGACGACGACTGTTTTCGCATTATTTCCGCCATTGCCAATCCTTTTGACGACAACGCCATTGCTGGGTCGTCCGCGGACCAGAGATGGGGCAGAAAAGGTGTACGACTTCATTGCCAGCGTTTGGCCATTGTTTCCACCTGGGTTGGTTCTCCCTCTCGAGTCAAACATGGCTTTGGCAATTCCTTCTGCGGATAGCAAACTCCCCTGCTCCGTGCTGTTGTGATTATGCTCCGAACTTTGACCTGTGCTTAACACACAGTTCGAGGTGACATTCGTGGCTTCCCTTCCTCCAGACTCGTCATTGCTATTTATTATTGTACACACCTCACTTGCATTTAAAAGGTTTAAAATCTCATCACTACCGCCGTTTTCGGAGATAACGACAGGGCCACTGGTGGAGTCTGCGGAGCCGACTACAACACTAGAGCTCACCGATGTATTAACAGTTACGACCTCATTCTTATTTGGTAAGAGTAATCTAGCGTTTTCCTTATCGTCCTTATCCACTAACAGTCTCATTTTAGCATTAAAAGTATTGTTACTATCTACAACACTACTAGAAGTTTCATCACACTCTTCACTACTATTACCTAGTTCACTTTTTACATGCGCATGTGAAGATTGAAGTTGCTGCTGTTCAACTACTGCGGTAGCGGAGGATGCGGAAATATCTGTCCTCTCTACTTTCACCAGGCTTAGGTTTACGTCACTTGAACTATTACTACATGCAGAAGCGCCGGCTGCTGAAGGGGAGCTTTCTACAGAAGGAGAGGAGGAGGATGGCGCCATGCTGGTGCTGGTGGTGGGCGGTGAAGAGGAGGATACTTCGGACTCGTCCATTGGCTCAAGCTTTGCAGCACTGCTACTGCTACTACTACTTTCTGCAAAGATCGGATCTGGAACGTCTAGGGAGTTGAACCATGAGTCTGCAGCATCCACGTCGAAGCCCATGTCAGAGCTGTCCGCTTCCATGAGGTAAGAAGCGTTCACCAGATTTGCTGTTGACTCATCTAGCAGGATCGAATCACCGAGACTGTCCACATGCATGGGCAAAGGGTCGCCGCGGCTCAACGGTGGATCTGGCTGAAGACTGTGCGCGTTAAAAACTAGAGGGGAGTCATCGCCAGCCACTACCACACCAACGTATGGCGATTCTTCTGCAATAGTTGACGAGAGGAGAGGTGGCAGTCTGCTGAGTAATCTTGAATCGTCTTGATCTTCGTTATATAACAATGACGAGGACATGTCCAAAGACTGAGAGTCCGGCAAACTGTCAAACATCGCGTCACTATCCGAAATGAGTTCCGGAGTTTTAGGTCGATAATGAATACTGCAAAAGTAAGTATGCCTGAGATAGTTTCGCTAGTTCTATTAATAAAAATCATCACATCAACATCATCATTATGATCATTTACTGACCAGCCTAGTTGGGGTGAGAGTGGATGCGCGACATGAGGAGGGGAATTGGGGGGTGATGAATCGGTGGGAACGTCAACGCTCACTTCAGTGTTGACCCCTTGTGAGCTAATAGCGCTATGGGATTGGTTTGCACTTTCAATTCCTGTAGTGCTATTTGACTCCGTGCTTTCAAAGACCAAGGAACGCCATGCGTCATAGCCACCGCGACAATTGATTCGGTCCAACACCATGCTGAAAGTTTTCAGAAGTACTTTAAGTACAGAGATTTTTATGCCAAACCCAAACAAGTTATGCATAGCCTAAAACCCAAACCCTTTTTTTGTTTTTGCCACAGTGCCTCTTCCGAACACGCACTTGACATTTTAACAAGCACACACAACGATAAAATAATAAATTGCGCAATAAAAAGCTAATAAAACCAAAATATGAATATAACGAAATAATGAAAATAATTTCTGCTTACCGACCACCTCTCCCAACACGACGTCTGGTGAATCCGACAAACTTCATTCCGTTTTTCTTGACGTTATTATTATTAGTCGGTAACGATGTTGGGAAATAACGAAATCTCTTGTCGCCGATTCCTCCTTCGTCTTCGGCACACATAGGCCAAGAAGCGTTTTCAACAGGCTAGAGATAAAACAATAAACGTATATTACATAAATAATTTTATAATAACAATTACATGCGCTGCATAAAATATTTGCTTGCGGTCTGGCTTTT
>JAHZNI010002710.1:0-30318 GCA_027744415.1 Seira ritae
AACCATGAAGGTTTAGCCTAATATTTATACATAATAAGAACCTCAAAGTTAAAAAATAATGAAACATTGGATATTGGATAGGTATTCTGTTAAACAAATATTTTTCGACGTATTTCACCTCACTGCGGATATTTTAAATTACATTAGAACCTTGACAAGGTTGCGCGCATTGGCTCAAACATGCCGACTGAATAGTACATTGTGTCATGTCATTCATTAGTGTAAATAAGACCAAGACTGTAGTCGACTAAACGGTCCAGCGAATTAGCTTTATGAAAAGTAGGTATGCATTTACCTTCATACATACCTAAATGCTTTCCTTCTCAAAGAGAGAAGCACAAATATGTTTTTTTCTCTGAACACATGGAACACACAAAAGGCAACTGCGCCATGTGATGTTCTTCTCGAAAAGTGTAGCAGTAATAATATTTTGCTCAATTATTATTATGGTGATCCTTTCGAGCTTTAGTGATTGACACCGTTGTTGCTGATAAAAATCTCTGATGATATCCTCGACTTGTGAATCAAGAAAAAAGTTGAAGCTCTTCTAATGCATATTGCCATATTACGTACTCTCTTACATAAAGAGAATTCCAGGTATCGTACAAATCATTAATCTGAATTGATCCTCTTGATTATGTGAGTGGATATCTAAAGCGCACAAGTGTTATTGCGTGACGGAGAAATGTAATTAATTTATATTCTATGTTTGAGGATGGGATTATCTAATATTATTGTTTTAATGAAGTTATCTAATGTACTATTAGATCCAGACATCCCCTTGTTTGCATAATATTGAACAAGACAATTCAATGTCACTCTCACTTTGACTCTGCTCGATCCATGCATTTTTATTTAGATCCAATTTATTTAAAGTGTTCAAGCGAGGATTTAAAATGGCATCATCGGTTCGGAGAGTCGTTAATATTCCGTGTTTAAAAACTGCCTGCTCTGTGTCAGTTCCATGCAACGCTCCGAGATATGTCAAAAGTTCGACAAATATTTGGAGTAACTGGACGCACCGTAACTTCGTTCGAGCTAACTCATCGGCATCTGCGAGCAATGATGTCGAGTTGACTAGTGTTCGTTACAAGGATCATGTTGAAAGGGGAAATTATGCAAAATTACAGCCAGATGACATTACATTCTTTCGAGAAAAGTTGGGAGAAAATCGAGTGATCACGGATCCAGCCGATGTTGGCCCCTACAATGTGGACTGGCTTCGCATTGTCCGAGGTGGGCTTCTCCTTTCTATGAACAATGAAAATTCAACGCACCATTAATTTTTCATGTCAGGAACAACAACTGATATTACATTTTAATTTTAGGCTTGGGAACGGTAGTATTAAAACCGAAAACTACGGAAGACATTAGCGCAATATTAAAATACTGCAATGAAAAAAACTTGGCTGTGTGTCCCCAAGCTGGAAATACCAGTCTTGTTGGAGGGAGTGTACCTGTTTATGATGAAGTCATTTTGAGCATATCTGCTATGGATTCGATTATTAAATTTGATGACCTCACAGGTTAACACTGACAAATATATTTCATTAGTCACTTTCACACTTAATCACTTCTCGTCGATAATATGTAAGACTTTATATATGTTTGCACCGTCAGGAGTCCTTGTATGTGAGGCTGGCTGCATTTTGGAAGTTTTAAATGATTACTTGATTGAGAGGGGCTTCATAATGCCGTTGGATCTTGGTGAGATGTGCATCTTTCTTTGTGTATCTTTACTTTGTCATTTTAATTACTATATTGGGTTTTAGTTTTCATCGTATCATTCTTTCCGTATTTCATTTCTTAGGGGCAAAGGGATCCTGCCAAATTGGAGGAAATGTTTCTACAAATGCAGGTATGAAACAAACATTAACCTTCGGAACGAATTCTATTCTATGTATGTCATAGAATTCTTTTCTTTCCCATAGGGGGCTTGAGACTGCTGCGATATGGAAGCTTACATTCCTCAGTTTTGGGGTGCGAAGTGGTAATGCAATAGTCATTAAAATGGTTACATTTTCTATTTGTCAGAAAATTAGAAATGATAAAACAAACCTTCGTAATTATAGGTTCTAGCCGATGGTACAGTGCTTGATCTGATGAGCACAATGAAAAAGGATAATACTGGGTATGATTTGAAGCATCTTTTCATCGGAGCGGAGGGCACTTTAGGAATTGTGACAAAGGTTGCAATTCAATGTCCGGCAAAGCCAAATGCCACAAATTTGGCTTTCTTAGGTAATGTTTTCTCATCGTCCATAGATGCTCAACAAACACGATGACATGAGAATTTATGATTTAATTTTTGTTGGCAGGGATGAACGATTTTGATAAAGTGTTGGCTACATTTAAACGCGCAAAACGTGATCTCGCCGAGATTTTGTCGTCTTGTAAGACTAACACTGAATTATTAACTCGCTCTTTTAGACATTTACAATGCATCTTTTCAATTAGGTGAATACATGGACGCGGATTCCATTGGCTGTGTCACTCAAAACCTGAACTTGAAGGTGCCGATTACGGAGGCGCCATTTTACATGATAATAGAAACATCAGGTTCTTATGGGGAACATGACCAAGAAAAACTGAATCAGTTTTTAGAAGACATAATGAATGAAGAAATTGTGATGGATGGCACGATAGCATCCGCATCTTCTCAAGTGAAAGTAAGAAGAAACGTAATTTTTTTTACCTTTTATGTCAATAGTCTTGCTCATTTTACTGTCAATTTCGTTACAGGACTTATGGGCGCTTCGTGAGCGAATAGCCGAGGCTTTGTTAAAGGACGGTTATTGTTACAAATACGACTTGTCGATACCCCTCCCAGTTTTTGATGAACTCGTACAAACACTTAAGCAAACATTGGGTCCTGATGCGAAGAGGGTCTGCGGTTATGGACATTTAGGCGATGGCAATATCCACCTCAACATCACCGCAGACAAATTCGAAAATACAGTTCTCGCGAAAATAGAACCGTATTTGTATGAACTAGTCGCTAAGCATAATTGCCTAGAACAATACCACAGATTGTTAAAAAGTAAAGCATGAGACAATAA
This sequence comes from Seira ritae, assembly GCA_027744415.1. Taxonomy (NCBI): domain Eukaryota; kingdom Metazoa; phylum Arthropoda; class Collembola; order Entomobryomorpha; family Entomobryidae; genus Seira; species Seira ritae. Next base: position 3,060 of record JAHZNI010002710.1, read on the forward strand.
AAAGGCACATGTATTTTGTGTTTATTTAAAACTAGAAAAAATCAACTCAACAAAAACATTAACAACAAAGAATTCATAAAGCATTATTCAACAACTCATTCATAAGTTAACAGAAGAAGAATCAGTACAAGGAAAGGCAGGTAAAAGGTAGACAGTTTAGTTTCATGATCATTATTGATTGTTCACAAGAAGAAAGAATTGACGAGATCATGAAATCGTTTGTAGGAATTTCTAATGAGTTGATGTCCATAATCCAAGATAGTCATTGAGTCAGACTTTCTCGATGCACCATGAGGTGGTAATAGATTTATTCTAATACGGTCGGTTGGGTCTCGGATATCTAAAATATTTGCATATCAAAAATAATTTAGGGCTCAATACATATCCTTCCAGATTCAAGGATTAGGTTGGGATAGTACCTGGAGATGAACTGCAGACATAGGTTCCATACGGATCAATTCCTCTATCGCTTACATCGAGCTGGAAACCGTTTTTAGGATCGTAGATGTGGAATGGTTGATGTTGATATTTGACCACTACAATTCCCATTTTAAAAACGATAAATTTCTTGAACAGGAATATTTTGGCTTTTGGATTATTGGCAATGCAAGGCAGTGTCACGACAGAACTTCCATGCTCTGCCGTTACGTTTACTGTCTTTCCCCTTTGTACCAAATAAGGTCGACCTCCATCTGAAAAATGCATATATGGAATTTTATGTCGTAATTCTGTCATCATATCATGTATGCAGCAAAGCTGTGTCATAATCTTGCAACTGCAACAACTTACTCAAGCTTGGAGCATAAAGATGGAAAGTGTTGCTTTTCTCAGGGTAGTCAACGCTTCTGCAACTGTATGTTCCCGTGATTTGGTCAGTAAAGTTAGTGAAGACGATTTTATGACTTGCAGGCATCGATACCTGATACTTAGATACATTCTCCTTGGAAGGAATTAACTGATTGTCTTCATGATTGGCCACACCAAAATCCTGGGGAACATGATACAAATGCGTTGCGTTACATCACATCGCGCAACTTTTTTAAATAAGATCGTTACTCACGCCAATTCCTTGGTACTCAAACTCGACTGGCCCAATCCCCTGATCAAAGCACTCAATAACTACTTCAGATATGAACGCGGATCTGTTTGAAATAGGTAAGGTGTAATCCGTATGACCACCTTCCCCCAAACAAATATCCATGGGCTCCACGGTTTCATTTTTCACTGGTCTTTGTTCCTTCCTCAACAATCTCCGAGCCATACTGAACCGACTGAAGATCACATTATTATTCGAATCTTCCAACGGAACAACAGTAGTGAAACTTTTAAGCTTAATCACCGGAATATCTTGTCTTTCAGTACATTCCTTGGGTTCTAATGGGAATCGGCCCTCATATGAATAAGCAAAGTTGACCAAACCGAAATACACAAATATTCCGGTCAGGTATTGCAATTTCCTTCCCATCTTAGCAGACTTTTTTGAAAACTGCAGCTTCCAAAATAATATAACTATACTACTTGTTTCAAGTGATCCCTTCCCTCTCTGAAAACAAACTAAAAATTACCCATGCAAAATAGCAGAAATCCCTTCCACCATCCCTTTGTCAATAATCAATAGTCTACGTAGATGATCATTTTTTTGTTCGAACAAAGCTTAAGATATTTTGTATGTATTTGTAAATCAAACGGAAGAGAGTGAAAAGGAAATCGAAGAAAATACGAAGAAGTGAAGGGCAGTAAAAAAAAGACAAGCGCATGGGATGAGCATGGCTTTTAGTCGAACAGAAGAGAAGGATGGAAGGCGAAAGTGGCTTATTGACTGTTTAGGTGCTAATTAGATTTATTCTGCATGCAAATAGCATATTTAGGATTTTCCTTCTTCCTGGGTCCTTTATTCGTATGCAAACTTTTGCTTCAGTGCGTAATTTTTTATTCAGATTACACTAATTTGCTGAGAAGGAGAATATTTTCACTGTTCGAGAGTGGATACTCATTCGAAGGTGACAGAAATGGTTAGAATACGCAATGTCAATGTTGTTTCGTCCTCTAATGATGGCTAATTTCTAATGATTGTCTGCCAGAAGAAAAGATAAACTAGAAACTGTTTCTTAAATTAGAAAAGGGGCTTGCGTGGTATGAAGCCCAGAGCTGAATAATTTTTTGCATATTGTGAAAGGATTATCTATCGTCGACTTACATATTAATGTACATATTAATATAGGTACAGGACACATGGCATGGCATGATTGATGAGTCAGACAAAAATGCTTCATTGCGTGGGCGTGTTAAGTTTAGCACATTTCTATTTGACATTTTACATCCCACAAAATGACTATTCGACCGACGATTTCGAATGAACTCCTATATGACCCATTTCCCACGGGGCTATTCGTAACGCCTAAAATTTGCACCTTCAAATAACAATTTATATGCTTTGTAAAGGCATGCGTATTTTTTTTCAATTATTTTCTGCGTCAGGTACATTCGCTAAGTTTCCAATTTCATTTCCTTTATCATCGATAAATTCGTCAACTGGACGTGAAATGAAGAAATAGTTTTTTTTTAATCGTACAATTTTCATGTTGCACACGAACACATATTGAATGGTTATCCCTATCTTTCTATTTTTTATGATTTTTTGACCGTTTTAAATAATTACAAGAATTTTTTGGATTTTTATATGATTATATCGGTTATCCAGACATGAATTGTTATTCGTGCTTTTCTGCATTTAATTGCATTCTTGGTTGTCGTTGTCAGTAAGAACTGGTCAGAATTGCATGGCTTCTTCCATCGCGATATCGCATAATATTGGGATTCCACATTTATGCACATTCCCACATGAAATGAAATGAGGCAACATAGAGAGCTGAACCAGCACCATGCATAGCATATTATACTATACGTACTATACACATAAATATGCTGTTCATGTGCTGGAGGTTTAATATGGTCATGTTGATGTTTTTCTCATGCTAAGATCAGCTTGATCTCATATGTCTCGTGAACTGACTTCAAAAAAAAGTCATTCTTGTAATTGTGACTTAATTGGGCGTTTTCCAAAATAACCAAACCAGAATTTTAAGAATTTATAAAAGTGGAAAATTCATGAAACTATTGTGTCGAGTGTCTTTAATATATTCTGTATGTAATCCATGTGTGTCCTTTTTGTCGTGTCGCGTATTTTAATGACCGACCAATGACTGATTTTTGATTGAGAAGTAGTTGCTGAAAAGTGAACTTCGACATCATGAATTATTTCGCGGAATTTGATCGACCTTTGACCACCGACTGGATCCAGATTGGGGAAGGGGATGAGGCTCCAGAGTACTTCCGAAAGATAGAACTGTATGACATGGGATGGATCGCTCAAAAGGTTGACATCGAAAACTATGCAGTTGTGGGAGCTTCGTACGGTGGCCCAATAGCGATAGTTAAGGATGAGAAAAAATTCCTCCGCGTGACTCCGACTATAACTGCGAAGCCCATTATTTCAATTTTCACAGCGGCTGGCCATCTTATTTCCTCAATTAAAGTAAATTGTCACAAGACATAAAACTGAACAATCTTTAGAAAAAAAGTCAGTAATTAATACCTGCTTTGTCTTTAACAGTGGGACTCTGGTATCCTGGTCCGCATGGGATGGTCGTCTTCAGAGGACTTGCTGTGTGTTCAGGAAGACGGAAACATCTTAGTTTTCAATTTATTCGGAACTTCAAAAGAAACTGTTCAGTGCCTAATCGGTTCTGTTAGTAAAACTTGACGTAAATATAATTTAGAAATGCTTAGATTCTTTTTTAGTAAATCATATAAATCATCTTTCATTCTCCACTTTAGGAATCGAAAGAGAAAGCATTTGAGGCAGAAATCTTTCCCAGCAATAATGGTACCGGTGTGGCTTATCTTACCACAAAAGGAAACTTCGTAGTCGTGAATAACTACAAAAACGCTAGAGTCACTCGATTTGCTCAAGTCCCAGTCCCTGAAATAAAAATCACCTCATGGACTGTGGCTGCAGCGAAGAGGGAAACCTTCATTGTAGCGGCTAGAGAAACTTCAGTTTACAGAATTGATGCTAGCCAAGCAGAACAAGTCTATCCTGAATTTGTATCTGTCGCAGGAGCCAACTCCGCCATTAGTGTCATGGCCGTGTCCCTCAACGGCTTGCATGTCGCGCTCTTAACTGAATCCGGAATTCTGTGGTTGGGCTCGAGTGACTTTAATACGAAATACTGTGAGCATACTTTGGGACTTCGAACTAGACCTAAGCAAATGGTTTGGTGTGGATCCAAAGCTGTTGTCGTTAGCTGGGACACCACTCTGGTTTTAGTCAATCGAGCTGGAGAAAGTATATCATTTACAATGGATAGCCAATTCGCTTTGGTCCCTGAAATTGACTGCGTGCGAGTTGTGGGGAATGCAACGCACGAAATAATACAGAAGGTTCCTCGAGAAACTAACTCGGTGCTTGGAATTGGGAGCGTTACGCCTGGATCAGTTTTGTTCCTGGCGTCTAATGAATATGCAAAAGGTAGTCACAAGGCAGATGAATACATCAGAACGATTCGAAACATCAATGAAGCCGTTGAAGAATGCATAAGTGCTGCTGGCCATGAATTCTATCCTCCAACCCAGAAACAACTTCTAAAGGTACGGTACTTGCTAGTAATAAATAATCAATTCGTTGAATAAGTACTTTCTGAAAATGGCAATGTTCGTTTTTATATAATTCACAGGCTGCGCAGTTTGGAAAATGTTTTCTTACAAAATATAGCCCAGAAGGTTTTGTTCATATGTGTCAAATGTTGAGAATCCTGAATGCTGTGAAGGACTACAATATAGCTATTCCGCTGACATATACGCAGTAAGTAATTCCTCTTTATTTATTAGATGATTGGTACATATTCGATTAACAACCAATACTCACGTTACGACTTTAAGGAATCTATATGTAATTTCATTTTCTCGCAGGTTGGAAAAACTAACGATAGGTGTTCTCATTGACCGCTTGGTTTTAAGGCGACAATATTCTTTAGCCATCAAAATTGCCGAATTTTTGAAGCTAAGGGAAAGTCAAGGAAAATCCAGAATATTAGCACATTGGGCGTGCTATAAAGTGTGTTTAAATAATTGATTTATCGTAAATGGTGTAAAAACCGGATATGTTAAAATTAAATTTACACTTTTCAAACCTTTATTTCAGGTGGATCAGACTCATATTGAAGAAGGAAAATTGGCGGATGAGATTTATAACAAGCTAAAGTCCGATACTAATATCAGTTACAGTGAAATCGCGAATAAAGCGTTTGAGGCTGGTCGAAAAAAGTTGGCATTAAAAGTTAGTCGCTCGATAATATACAATGTATAATAAGGCCATAACCTCTCCTGCAAAGTGAATTTTATATTATTAGCAATAATGTTTGTTTTTGTACAGCTTGCTGGATTTGAAGTAAGAAGAAGCATACAGGTTCCCTTGTTGCTTAAACTTGGTGATAAAGAAACGGCCTTACATAATGCAGTCGAAAGCGGAGACTCGAATTTAATTTATGACGTATTGATGGATCTTCGAGATGGCATGCCTTTAGGGCAATTTCTCGTAAGTCCGAATTTGAATTTAAATTGCAATCAAAAAATTGAGCAAAAGACGATTGACGATTTTATGCGATTCAATTGTGTTTTTTAGCTGCTTATTAGAAAATATCCAATGGCTCAACAACTCTATATCAAATATTGTCACATTTTTAAACCTGACGCTGTTCGAGACATTTACGATCAAGAAGATAAGTACGATCTACAAGCTGCCCTATTTATTAAAGACAGTTATAACGCGCAATCGGAGAGGGTAACAATACTGCAACAAATATTTAGTTAGTACGATACGAAATTGCAACAATTAATTGAATAAAATTCATAACCTTTTTATGACAATGATAGAATTTCGCTGGAAGGCTATCTTCACTGGTGTCAGCTCAGGAGCTGTATAGGAAGGATAAAAACGATTTCATGGCAAGCATTTGTGAAGAACAAGTTCGGCTGTTAAAGTATCAGCAGCAGTTGGAACAACAGTACGGGAAAACATTCCTGGATTTATCTTTGCGTGATACAATCAAAGAACTGTTGAGCTTAAAGCAGCCTAAACTTGCTGATAAGCTTCGCAGCGAATTTAAAGTTTCAGAGAAAATGTAAGAGAACATAAATCATGTATGCAAAGCATGATGTCGCAGATTCAATATATTTAATGTTTTATATATTTATATTTATTATTATTATAAATGTAATGAACTTTGGTCAGGTTTTGGAGCATTAGACTACAAACTCACGCCGAATTACATGAATGGCACGAGGTGGAGAAAATGTCGAAAGCGAAGAAGGTGCCCGGTGGTTATGAGGTCAGTACGAGAGATTCATTTTCTTGTCAAATAAATAGGTTTACTGGAATCCTTGATAGTTCTAAAGTATTCCTTCCTATTCATTCCTATTGTCGGTAGTTTTTAATTCTTTTCAAACTTTATACAGGAATTCGTTGATGCGTGTCTACAATACGGTAATCGCGCGGAAGCCTTTAAATATCTCCCAAGAGTAAAAGAGGACTTACAAGTAAAATACTACGTAATGGCAAGGTAATGTTTCCTCTCAGCTTCATGGTTGCAAGGATTATTTCTCTTCTGTATTTCAATTTAGCATAGAGTTCGATTAATTATTCATTTATTTATCAGTCTTCTTCATTTAATACAATAGATACTTCGAGGAGGCAGCCAATATAGCATTTGAAAGAAAAAATGAGGAGGAACTACTTTTTGTTAGATCCTCTTGCATTACCACTGACCGTAGTTTGGCAGAAAAAATTGTGGAAATGATTACGCAATTGCGGACCGCTCCGCCTCCGAGTGGTCGAGGGGCGAGAAAATGAACATTCAAATTTAGGTATTTGATTTGTATTTTTTGATTCTGACTACTTTTAATAAAATGGAATTTATCTACACTATTTTCATATTGAATTGTACGTTAAATTTTTCTAATCAATAATCGCTGCATTAGCTTCACGCGAAGAAAGAATATGAGCATGAAACGGAGTTTCTCAAGATGATGGCACTACTTCGTTTTTGTTAAATTGCGTAAATAAATTAAATGGTATTTTTACATAGATATTATATTTATTCAATAATTTTTTCTGTATCACTCTTTTAAACGACTATTTCCAATCCCTTCAATCGACGGCTTAGACACTAAAGCGTTAAATAATATTTTGAACTTATAGAATTAAATACATTTTACATTGAATAATCAAAGATTACAATTAATTGCTTCAGTTTCAATAACGGGTTTAACCTAGAATAGTAACTTAACGGGAAACATGAAATTATTTTTATACTTTTTCTTCTATAATATAGTACATTAAACTTAATTAGATAATTTTTAATGCGAATGACTAAAGTATGTAAAACATTACAACATCGATAGGATTTTTTTCGAAATTACAGCATCGAAGTCATATTTTCGAATTGAACTTTTTAACAGTAATAATAAATATGATTATAATTATAATCGTATTTAAGGTAGAACCTTTGTTAGTAGATATAATAGTATTGCAACTGCATGAATGATTTTTATCCAATGGTTAGGCACACTGTCCATACACATGAATATGAATTGCTTTTTAAACTGAGGTATTTCTTTCGGTAAACCTTAAATTAGTGAAAGGCCTCTATATGATTACTTTACGCTAACATCACGTACGAATGACATTATATATTACTACGGAAAGGTGTAGACATTTTGAAATATTATTCATTTACATTATTATAACTGAATTTCGTTTTGAATCTACATAAGGCAACTGCGAAAGTCTTTTATCGGAATTTAATAAGTATTGTAGCCTAGCATGAATAGTTTCGTTAAGTTATAGCACTATCGTCGTTTTCAATCAGTACCTTTGAGTTGTGTAAGACGTCCATCAAGTCAACCGACGGCCGGTACACAAGTAAAATAGGACAGGATTTCATTACAGGACACGGCCTACTTCAAAAGAATGGTCGAGCCAGTCTAAAATGGAAAAACATACATTTCAGAACTCGGACATTGAATTGGTGAATGTTTATGCAATTTAATTTTCCACAAATTACCTTTCTCAGGCCAAAGTTTCCATTTGAATTCTTGATTGCATTAAAAATTTCTGCTCTGGGATCAGGCGACATTGGGCTGGTGGGAGTGGATCCCTTAGAGGATCGTGCGCTGCTTCCACCTTTCGGGGAGCTCAATTTCTTCATGTCCAGACTAAGTTGCGGCTTGATTACAACACCGTCCGCCGGAGGAGGTGGTGGTGGAGGGGGAGCACCGTTTGATGCTGGGCCGTTGGATTGCACGTTTTTAGCATTGTTCTTTTGCATAATAGCAGACTCACTTGAAATCTTTCTCAATACTGAGTTCTTTGTTGGTGGAGGGGGAGGTGGTGGCACAGATTCTTTCTTGTTTTGCTGCTGGGAGATGGCAGAAACATAGGCTGACATTGCCGACGACCTTTTCGCCTTGCTTGGTTCCTCCAAGATTAAATTATCGTTTGCTGCGAAAGTGTTTCGTTTCATCAGTTCCTTCCCATTATCGTCACCATTCACAATGATTATTGCTTTATTGCCAACACTTCGAATGTTAGATGGCTGTGAGGGAGGCTTATATGGTCCTGTTGATATTCTGACAGAATTGTTCGGCCCGTCAATTACTGTTGGGGAAGGAGATGGGGAAGATAAAGTAGACGTAGTGGAGCTTATCGGCGAAGGAGTCCTTCTTAAGAGCTCCACATTATAGCTGTTCGGCCTTCCAAGTAACTTCTGAACCATTTCTGTGGACGACATTTGAGGAGATGATTTTCCCGATGAATTCTGAGAAACTCTCAGGACAACTGAAGAAGAATCGCTTGAGTGCGACTCGAGAGAATTTTGTCGCTTCAAAGTACTCTGTCTAGACTCTAGTGAATCATTCCGTTGAAGACTGGGCACCGGACTGACAGTCCCATCTGAATATAAGGATTGCTGCGAGCCCATTTGCTGGATTTTCGTCATGCGTTGTTTCTCAAAAACCTTTTGAATGGCTGCAATGTTGCTTTTCATGTTTGCTGCAGGGATCGGTGCTTCCTTGCCATTTTCCACTGGTTTAATTCCCTGGAAGAATTTCTTCCTTTCTTCGAGTGAACTGCTACTTGTGTCGATTTCGATGGTTGATGTAGCTTGCTTTGGCTTGGAGTCCACCACATCCACAGACTTTGCTGCCACAGGCTTAGGCTTGTTATTTCTTGGCAAAGTGTTTGACTCCATAGGAGATATAGTGAAGACAACCGGTTTTTCTGATCTAAAGGATGACCCGAGCGTCTTTGCTTTCTCTTGGACATTGACGTTGGAAGACACCTTTACTGCAGAATTAATGGCATTTTGTTCAGAGACTACAGGCTTGACTGGAGTTTCACTTCTAAAAGTGGCAGACCGGGAAGGTGCAATGTTCTTGGGAGTTTCCGAGATATCGACAGTTTTCGAGTTGCGAGAATTTTTAGATGGAACGTCATCTTGTCGTCGCTCTCCACCTCCATAAATGTCAATTTCCGCAGGTGGACCTTCCTTAGATTTGCCCTTTTCCTTTTCTTTCTCCGTTTCTTCCATCTTCTGTTTCCAGGTTGAAAGCACGCTTCTTACGGATGATCCAGTAGAATTCTGGATAAGACTTGGAGCATTAATCACAGCCGACCATCCTTTTGCAGTGGAGGAGACAGTTGGGTTAGGACTAGCTTCGCTTTTGATTTTTACTGGTGGCGCAACTCCATTTTCCGGGGTAGTGGCCGTTGTCAATGGCACAATAGGACCTCCGTGGAAAGAATGGATTCTTGTGGGATTAGGTGTTTTCGCGTTTGCATCTTGTTGCCCCATTCCCATAATATAATCTTCATCCTTCTTCACCGAAACTGCTCGCCTAGGTCTTTCGTTCCATGACGCCATCTTAATTGTTGGCGGTCCTGCATATTGATATACTACAGTTGGACTTTCTTTCTTCGGCTCCTTTTTACGGAGCTCGACTGGAGGGTACTCTTCATTAGGTTTCCTGAAAGACATCATTTCATTTCAATGATCATCACAATTCTGAACCTGAACAAGACTTGTAACAATCTATTTGTTACTTACATTTCCTCCTCTCGATTTTCGCCCTGTTGTGGCGTAGGAGCTTCCGAAGTTTCCTTGCTCACGCCTATTCCTCCTTCTACAGCTACTTTCTCAGCTTTTTCTACAAACTGTTCTTTCAGCTCAGCTACACTTTTAGCTGCAGGAATGGGTTCGTCATCCTCAACTTTCAATTCCTCTGGCTTGCTTTCCAATTCAATAGTTGCACTATCAGTCTTCGTCACTAGCACTTCAGGAGCTTTTTGATCCTCGGGTTCCGTCTCCTGCAATGAATGCCACAAATGATATGATGAGATAAGGAAACATAGTAATCCTGTTTCTAATCAATCACTTCACCCCATAAAATGCACACCTGTCAAAAACGATTTTCCTAACTAAATATTAGTGCACCAACCCTTTAAATGACATTTAAAAGTGGATATCCTAAAACTATCGACAGCTAATCAACCACTTTTACTAACACCGTAATTGAGTTTGACATTGGAGTCACTTGCACCTTTGAAAATTACGTGTGTGCAAAATGGCATTATCATTTTTTATCAAACGGGAGCAGGACTTTGGTACAGAGATGATATGAGCTCATGTATGTATCTGTCGAAATATAACTGCCTTATGGAAAATATAATGAGGTGCATATAAATCGGAACATGCATGATCATGATCGTGATAGTTGAGTGAGATATACAAATCTATTGAAGTTGAACCTTTGCCTTGTAGCAGAACGTTATGGAGAGACGAGAGAAAGTTCTACATGACCAGGTGTGTAAAACTGTAACAGTTACACAATCATAATCAGTGATCATGATCACCATATATCATGCCTGGAGGTGTGACAAATGTAGCAGATTGTATGTAACTGAACTGCACTACAACTAGGTAAACATGAATTTTACGACAGTCGCTCATAATAAATATGTAATGCGAATGCTGTGTTCAAAAAAGTCCTATTGCTATTGCTGTTGCAAAGAAGAATTGCGAAATTATATCAATAGCAAATGCCAGCCGTGCATGGTACAATCAAACCATTTTTGAGTCATCTTATTCAAATGCGCAGCCACCAAACTTTATCATGAACTTTATCAATGATAGTGTGTTACTTCAAGAGGATCCTCAGATCTCATTGTTTGCTCTTAGTTTGGGAATCATCAAACACCAACTTTTTTCAGAATTACGTACATGGATGGCTCAGATGAATAATCCAATTTCTATTTTAAATCAAAGGGATTTAATCTTCAGCCGTTTACCAAAAACGCCTAAACATTTCATCCCTTCCTTTCAATTACGGCTGGCAAAATTAGCCGCATTTATGTATGTAAATAACGGAGTTGATGACAGAAAGTCAGTCTCTCAGTGTAAATTTGACAATTTTGGATTCCAGCCTTGTCCTACTTTCAATTCTTGATTACATTACAGCAACAGCAGTACATGCATACTGCCTAAACCACATTTCAGTGAAAACCCAATTAAGTGCTTGTTGGGAATATCGCCGTGATTTAATTTTTTCATTGATTTTTGGTAATGAATGACTCGGTTATGCATAACTTTTGTTTAAAATCCAAATAACTGAATTTGAATACAATAAAATAAATGTAATTATTTCATCATCGTTGATGAGCATCCGATTGTCCCATCACACTTTCACTAGAATTCTATTGCAAACTTGACATAAAATAGGATATGTAAATGTAAATTATCCAAGTTTATGATAATAAATATGAATATACATATAATGCATGCTCCAAACATTTCAAGCCCGTTGTTTGACTCATATGTCAGCAGTCAGCAGATTAAATCCCTTTATTCCCAAGGTCTACAGATAACTGCACTTACGTCAAAAAGGTTTTTTCCCCGGTGTGCCTTATCATTTTGCGATAAATCGGTTTGTATGCTTACGTCATCATGAAGAATGTTCAGGAATAAAAATAAGTGCCAAATATTCTCACGTAACCCCTACTGATTGAAATGCATGATATCATCTCAACCTAAATGAAAATGCCATCTAACCTTATCCGAAGCTACCACATTTTCCGCAGTGGAAGATTTCTCCTGCGTTTCAATACTAGGGCTGACAATTACTTTCTTCATAAATTCTTCCTTCCATTGTTCAAATTGCATTTCCAATTGCTTTCGGTACATTTCCATATTCACAGCTTCCTCTCTGGTCTCATCGTCTGGGAGTTGTTGGAGGCTAGATGCTTTGTGGACCGTCGCAGTTTTCTTTTCCGTAGACGTGTCATTGTCATTCAATTTGGCATCCCCTTTCAAATTATTGCTTTCCGCCGTATGTCCGCCATATCCAGCAGCAGCACTGCTCAAATCGTTCATCGAAACAGTTCGATCATCCCTAATACGATTAGGTTGTTGTTGCATTGAATTGGCATTATTAAATTTTTGCTTTGAATCCTCCAAAGGCCCAAGATCCTCTTGTTCTTCTTCAGAGCCAGAGCAAGAATGTCTTAGATCTGAAACTGAGCCACTACTCCTTTGCATCATGGCATTGCTTCTCGTCGAGTGAAAGTTTTTCCGTCTTTGTTTAGCTTCATTGAATTCTGAATTATGAGAAAAGGACTCAGACTTTGAGAGCTTTCGGACGGGTGCAGTGGTAGTAGACGCAATTTCAGCCAGCATGTCTTCCTCTTCCGCCGTCATTTCGCTGCTTTTTGTTTCATTTGCTGCTGTTGTTGATGACGATGTGGATGGAATGTGATGGAGCTCTACGGTTGTCTCTATTATTTCATGCTCTCTTCCGTCTGGTTCCTCTGTTCCTTTAATCTTTTGGTTTTTATCAGGCGATGCAATTTCTTCATTCTTTCTACTCTCATCAGGATCTTGTTCAGTCTTCCTTTCAGTGACTTTCTCATTTTCTCGCGCAAAATTCTCTATCTCATCTCCTCCGGGAGGAAGCACCGCTTCAAACATTTTTTCTATGGCCTGCAATATCAGATAAGAATCGTGTAAATATATTATGAACATCCATGCATATACATACATCCTTCATGCATGCCACATTTGCATTCAACATGAGCTTCCTCCATTTTACAAAACTAATTAGAAAGTAAATGATGCTTCAATGTAGAGTGAGTCGTGTACAGGACGGTATAATATGTAACTTTCAAAATATGATAATGCAAATGTAATGAACGAGTGCTAAAGTACTGTTCCACTTCACCTCTTCATCTTTGTTCATTTTCGCTTCAAGAATGTTCATCCACTCCTCGCTGTGATCCGACCGAAGGGAAGATCGACGAGAGGAATTTTTAAGTTCGTAACCGTCATCCTGTAAGCAAAATGGAGGACAACAGAAAGAGAACAGCTTTGAGTTAGTTTCTGCAAAATTTCTAGAATCAACAAATGATACCATCCCACGGCCACACAACTTATGTAGCATGTCCACCCACATTCCAAACTTTCCAAACAAAAAGTAACTCTGATTGTGGTTATCATTAGTCTTTCACGATGCCTATAAAAATACCCTCTTCTTCTCTTGGGATTAATTGGGCATGAATATTCGTGAAACGTCTACATACGTATTGTACGCTTCCCTTAATAAGGGAAAAACAACGGAACGTGAACTTTCAACAGACAGAGCGGGGTATGCATCGGTAGTTTGAAATGTTATATTTGTCGTAGTAGAGGTAATAATGCACCAGGGACAGCATCCAAGTTACTTTTCATTAAGGACTCGCTACTTGCTCCCACATAGCGCCTCCAGCAGAAAAAAAATAATGGTGATGTGATGATAATGCCACATCACATCTCTCTCTGTATTTGTATTTAAGTAACAACTTTACCTCTGAACTTAATTTCTCTGGTTGAGCCGTAGCATGGAACTCGTGATCCAAAATGACATCGTCCATATTCACGGGGGACGGAGTAACTGTTTCCGTTGCGGGCACTCCAGAATCCGTGTATGAAGCTTCGCTCTCCGAAGAATGGCAAGTGGCATCATTTTGGCTTTCGTCTCCTGCTTCTGTTTCAAAACAAAGCCAGTTCATTTTAACTTAATGTAACGGGAGGAGGCATAAAGGTACCATTTGCAAACAAAAGAATAACCATTCGCTTCTAAAAAATTGTTTGACGCAAACAAACAAAACATTTACTTGTATTTAGGCAAACCATAAAAAAAGTTTTCATGCAGAGGAGACAAAATATACTATCATTATAAAGGAGACAACGAATACTCACAAACGTTTACGTTATAGTATGCAGCAACAACAACACAATGATATTCTTACGTAGTACATGTGCGCAAGACAAATACAGGTATGTACTCCAAATGACTAAAAATAATTGCAACTCATTAGCAGTAATGGTCTACAAAGTGCAAATACATACACATTAAAAGAGTTCGCCGCAATGGGAAGACAAACAATTAAACTGGCGAGATAACAATTAGAACGGTGCCATTTCGATAGCCGAAATAACGAAGTTTTGTGGCTAGAGAGTACACACGAAACCAAACTCGCTCAGTTTGAAAAGTGTGCACGCAAAAATAGACGTAATTTTTCACGAAAAATAAACGAGAAAAGTGAATTGAAAATGTCGAATAAATGCTGTCACAGAATTGCTGGAAGATTTGATTTATTAATTATTGCATATCTCTATTTCAAGAAAGAACTGAATTTTTTCATGCACAAATACCATGCTATTTTAGTTCTAATAAAGGAATGTCAAGGCAAGCTATTTACATAAGAAATTGCATCATTCCACGATTCGGCACAATGTGAATGGCTATGGCATCAGCATGCATGCATGGAAGGCAGAAAGCAATAAAAAGTAAAAGCCTTGTAAAAAAGCGGAAGGAAAGTGAAGAGAATGAGGATTATTTTTATAGAGGCACCTGAAAGACTGATTTTAGTATGTTGATAGTCATCACCGTGAAGAAGGTCACCGGAATTAGTGTTACTCTGTTTTGATGAAGTCGCGCCAAGAGAGCGATTCTTCACAAGCAGCTTATTAGTAGTCGAAGCTTCTTTTGCATTTTCTATTTCATTAAGAGAGACCATATTTTGCCACCGATTCAATTTTACATTTTTCTCATCATCCCCCTCCATTTCATTGTCATCAGCATTATCCTTTGCTCTCATAAGTTTCCTATCTTTTTGAGACGTCGATCTCAACAATCCAGAGTCGGACAAGGCACTTGGTGAGTGGTTGCTGCTGTCAGCACCCATTCCAACATCTTCATATGCGGACACGCTGGAATAGACACGGGCTTTTCCGGAGGCTATTGGTCTCGTTGACTTCACTTCGGTCGAACCTTTCTTATCCTTCTCAACTGGAGCAATTGAAGTTGGAATGGAAGTAGGATTTCTTTGAGGAGAAACAGATTTTGTTAACGAGCTCTCTCTTGCTACTTTATGAGGTGCAGGAGTAGCAGCAGCAGGCTCAAAAAAGTCAAGATTTTCCTCCAAATTGTCAGAGTCATACTCATCATCTAAATCATTACTGACACTACTACTCTCTACCGCAGTCCTATTTGCTACTGGAGTTGTAGAATTTGTGATGGAAGAATTCTTTGTAGAGTTTGAGGTCAACTGTTTTAAGCTCCGTACGCTACCTTGACTCGTGTAATCGGATTTAGAAAGAGAGGGTGGTGCGGGCCTTGAAGAAAATCCAGTGTTCCCCGTAGAGTTACTCGCTACACTACTTCTACCGTGACTTATTTTTGACAGACTTGTGATCGAACCCGAGTCAGAATAATCATCTAGAGCAGAGTCGCTCGAAGAAGTGGACTTTTTCGCTTGGATAGGAACTTTTGTAGTAGAATTAGTGGTGGAGGTGGTGGTGGTTGGAGTTTTACTGTGAGAAGACTGAGATTGTTGTGCATCATCCTCAAAAGCATTATTACTATTGCTACCTATTGCAGCTGCTGGTGGCGGTGGAGGAGATGATGAAATGATACTGTCGGAAGACTCACTCATCGCCTTCAACCTTTCTGCTCTTTCTTTCAGCACATTATCCGGTAGAACTTTCACTCCATATTTTGCAAGCGGATTTTTCAGTTGATTCATTTGCACGGAAGCATATGTATTCGTGTGGCTCGCAATACCAGCTTCCGGTTGTGGTTTAGGAGGAGCATTAGAACTTGATTTCATTTCATTAGGGCGATAATGCGGCTTGATTACGGAAGAGGTGTTTGAAATAAGAGACTCGACACTTTTCCTATCAGGTCTTGGCCTTGGTTTAGGCTTAGGATGCGACTCGTCTACTAGCTTCTCTTGTTTCTCAAGAGGAGGAATACCCCCAGCATCACTAATGATATTACTACTCTCGACTTTCGTGGCTTCGAGCTGTTGGCCTTGGGTGGAAGCATTTTGAGGGGGAGCTGTAGGAGCCCTTCTTCGTGGAAGCGGTAGAGGCATCGCACGTGTTGTGGAGGATGATACTACATTTTGGTGCAAATTGTACAAGCAAAAAAGCGAAAAAAGGTTAGTAGAAAATTCTATTTATAAAGTAAAGTAGTGAAAGTGTGTGTTCCAAGAATGAAAAAAATATTGCTTTAGTCATTTTAAAGGGGATTAGAAATCAGACCTGAGGAAACCATTTTAATTTTAAATGAATGAATGGAAATGTTTAAATAATTAATTATAGAGAATTATACAAGGTAGGAAATGTGTACAGCTTTTTCTTAAAGCCATGAAATAGGAAGTTGTAAGAAGTATGTCTTACTTTCACTTTTCACTTACATACATCATCTCGTGTTGAAATGGATTGCGTGAGCTGGTATGTACTGGGAAGGTGTAAGTATATAGTTTTAAGTGCATGAACAAATATTTTCCTTGAAATTGTCTTAATATCAAAGGAATATTCACTAGCTAATAAATAAATTTTTAGGAATGTGCAAACAGCTACCGGAACCCATTAGCATTGCTAATAACGAAGAACGGAGCTTTAATTACCGCTGTTTAGCTAACTAAATGTAAACAAATGATGTTTACTGCTTGCTTGGCTGGCTTCAGCTTGCTGAGTTCTGTCAGGTCCAATGATGACGTTATGCACTCAACGAAGCATACATATAGCGAGGAGGACCTGTCTACTAATGTCTGCATTATATTGCTCGCGCTCACGTATTCAGATTCAGACTCTCACAGAATTTTTACAGCTCTCTAGACTCGCTAGACCTTTCATGCGTTCATGTTTCAAGATTGAGAAAAAATGAAAGAAAGGAGAATTACTTCCATGAAAAAAGTACATGAAAATGGAGGAAGAGAAAGCTAAAAAATCATTTTTGACTTTTCAAAGACGACGCGTCCTGAAAATAGAACCTCTTTATTCGGATGTGATGTGCACATCTCTAGAGAGAAATTCGTTAGTATTTGAATCATCTTTCATATGCTCCGACTCCGACCAGCAGCATCAGACTGATCGTGAGCGGGCCACTTTTCCTTTCGCATAAAATGTGGAACAAAGGATGTGTGACGGACACACACTTTAGTAAAAATGACTATATTTCATATAATAAAAGTATTTTTACAACTCATATCTCACAGGACCTATGCCTTACATTATTATTTGAGATGAGAGAGGAGAAAACGTATTAAATATTGAGAAAGTAACGATAATAAAGTTTTATGGGGAGTGAGTGGGGACGTTAATGCATGAAAAATGCATGTAAAGAACTGCTGGAAAAAGATGTAGGACGACTCAAGAGAGGAATACGTAATGTAGCCGAAATGAATACAAGACTATTATGTGTATGTATGTACCTATGTTTTTTACGGAAATTGAAAGAAATGATGATAAATTAAACAAGTTCTGCTCTCTTCTGTAAAATATTCTCAAGATTTTGCAAGAAATTTTCCCACTTCTCCCCATCCTGACTACAGCCTTGTTGGAAGTGTGCAAGAAGTTTTAAGGGCTTACCTTGAGTATTACTGGAAGAAGGTGGTCTACTAGAGGAAGGAGTAGTAGCAGTCTCTTCTACAACAACAGACTGCGCTTCATCAACAGCAATAGAGGAGGAGAGGTTACCGCTACGTACAGAGTCAGGAGGACTAGGAGAGCTAGTAGCTGCAGCAATGACATTATTATTATCATTATTATTACTACTGGAAGAGGGAGAACTACTAGTATATCGGGTAGTGCCGTCGCCAGCTTCATTTTCATTATCATCGTCATCATCATCGTGATCACGAACTGCAGCTCCCGCCATCAGTTTCCTCTCGCCCTCAATTGTGGACATGGCTTCATTGGTATTCAAGGAACGATCTCTTCCCTTCATCATTCTCGAAGAGGATGAATCCGCACCCGCATTCGACTTTGCGGATCTATATTCCGGAGCTGCCGCTGTTGCTGATAATGACGGCGGTGGGATTGGAGATGAAGTTGTTGATTCCGATCTCGAGTTGCTTACACTGCTTAAACTAGAGACGGGACTTCTGCTCAACACTTCGCTTTCGAGAGAGTTGTCAGGTACTCCGCCTTCCTTTCCAACAGTGCTGCCGCTGCTCCTATTCTCATTCCAGCGCTTTTGATGATCGACAGAAAGCTCTTCTCCTCCTTCTTCTTGAATGTGATCTTGGTGGAATGCTGCTGGATGTTGTTGTTGTTTGATAGCATTCAATTCACTACTATTACCGCAAACATCAGTGCGAGTGGCATGTGAAGAGCCACCAACAGCTTCACTGTCTGTGGTTGTCGTTTCCTCTTCAATTTGGGTCGGGTGTTTGAGGAGAGTTGCCAACGCGGGTGGTTTGGGTGCTCTTCGCTTTTTCGGGAGACCGCCTGTGGATGATGCCAGGGATGTTGAGGAAACGCTGGAAACACTTGTTAGATTCGTCATGCTCGACGATATCGAATGTCCTCTCGACATGTTATTCCTATTAGCTGAGTGAGAATTCGCCCTGCAGAGGAAAATATTTCGGTAACAAGGTTAGCAGAGAATATCACTGCACAAGGTCATTATTGGCACAGACAAATCAATAAAGGTAAATTCTCCAATATTCCGAGCTGTTTACTTTAAAATCCAATAAACTTGTTTACATGAATAAGTAAATCACGAAAATTATTGTAGGACTCTAACTGGCCAATAAATGTGTAGGTGGAATTCGTTCCATAGCTTTAGTTAAGACAGTATTACATTATTTAATCAGTAGTATTACGACTGTGACCGAAAAAGGAGACTTTTACATAGTTTAGCTCATCCGATACTCCTGTCTTATCAATTTCGTCAAAAAATATGTGGCTCAGATTTTATCGGGAAACTTTATCTTTCCCCAGATAAAAGCAATGGGAAAGCGGACAAGATTGTCGACTCGACATTACCCTCTGTGTATAGAAGAATATAGAATTTTTTTCCATTCCCATCATCATCAAAGAGAACAATGCCCATCATTAATTCATAGTTTATCATTCCCAATAGATTTTCTCGACAAGTCTTTTTTTAATAATGTTTCTCTCATCGTATTTCATCACATCTCATGCTATACGCTATGCTAACCTTTCAAAGGATTGTTTTACGTTTTTTCTCTCATGATCATGACCATGTCGAGATAAGAAAGTTGAAACGAGACGGAGAGAGAGAGAGAAAAAGCACATGAAAGAAGCTTATTTTTTTCTTGTCCATAAAAGGGAAAATTCCATTTACCTGTCCAACTGTCTCAACTCGTTTTGCTCGTGTTGTCCATAAGAAGCCACATCTTGATGTGGATCAATGTTTCCTGAACTGTGTCGGATATGATGCAGGGGCAATGACTGATGATGGGATAACGGTGGATGTGGCTTTGGAGGTTCTGGAGCTGGAGCTCCCTTCTTCCTAGGCATGGGTTTCTCCAGAGGCAGAGGCCTTGCTGCTCCTCCGACCGCTGCTGCTCGCAGTCCACTCCCGGAAATACTATTATTAGCTGAAATGGGAGTGCTACTAATTTCATTCTTTTCAGAAATCGGAGAAGTCACTGTTGAGCCATTCGGTGAGTTGACTTTAGCCACAGGAGTAGAGGTAGGAGGTAACGGAGCCGCCCGTTTCTTTGTTCTTGGTGGAGCTTGCATGACAACTTGCTGATGAGATACTTGACTCGTTGTCACTGAGCTTTCCACTAGTGTATTCGTTTTATTGTGAAGGAGTCCAGAACTGTTTCCAGAGCTGGAACATGTTGATACATTACTTATCCTAGAGTGGAGTAGCGTTTTCGGTCGGATCAGAGGAAGTGGTGAGATTGAACGGGAATCTTCTGACCGACAAGGGGAAATGCCTCTACCGCTACCCGTACTTTCACTGCTTACGCTGCTGTCACCCACACTCTGCAAAATTCATACGGGGAAAACAAAACAACAAATGAGTTAAATTTGTCTCATTAAAATTCCTATTCCACTCACACAGGTTTCTCTATTCACAATGATGATTACTACGATGTAAGTAAGTGAATTTCTCGCTACGAACATTTGCACATTCCATTTCTATATTTTATTAGCGGCATTTCTCTTCCCCAGGAAAATTATTAAAGTTACAGAAGGAAACTCAGAGAGAAACTCACCGATCTGGAATGCTTGAAGCTCCCATCTAAACATCCTTTTCCTCGGCAATCATCACTTTGCTGGAGGGCCATAATATCTGCTGTAGAAACGGAGCTGTTTATCTTGGAATTCTTGGAGACTACAGTCAGTTCCTGTAGACCTGTTTCTCCCACGCACGCTGAAAGCGGTAGCTTTTGATCGAGATTGACTAGTGTAGAAAAGCAAAAAAATTGCATTACATGAAATGCATTTACCAGAACTAGAACATTTTTGCTCGGCTTTTTGAAATCGGGCAAAATAATAATATTATTTTTACGAACCTGGATGGCGAATTTCGTATCTCGAAACGTCTAAATTCTTCTCTTGGCAGACTTCGCGTAGTATCTCCTCCAGTAGCGTTTTAGGACTTATTCGCATCACATATAACTGATTACGAGGGAGGTGAACCTGAAAATGTAGAAAACCACTTTAGTAAAATTATCAGCAACATAATATTTGCGCAGGTTTTGCAAACAAATAATAGCTTGGACAATAAATAAATATATACTCTTTAAATTACAATGCTCCCTCGTGAGATGAAGCTTTAATTAAGTGTCAAATATTTTTTATTTGGAAAATACCTATAATAGACTAATACTAAATACCTATGCATTGTACATGATCATTGATCTCTTCAAGGGAATATAATGTATTATATTTACATCCAATCAGAATTTCCTTTCCAAGCATCTCATGATTCCAATTACAAGAACTCATGCAGCGATAAACACTTCCTTCATCCAATGGCAAATGACTTGTGTACACGTCACGCGGGGTTATGAATAAAAGGCTAATTTAAAACTGTCACAAAAAATAATGCAAATGAGAGGCGTATAAAAAAGTTCCCTACGACTTTGTCCAATATCCTCTGTCAACAGCCTATTGACCGACCATCTTGTCATTTGACAACTGCGCGAGGAGATATGAGATCTCGAGACGACGCAGTCGGATCAAATCCTCTAAAGAAAATGTTCAAAGTCAACTCAACTAGAATTAAATAAAATGCGTAGGCCAAATAAATGCTATGCTGAGATGAAGTATTTCTAGACTCCCAAATGGACTATTTTTCGAAGGAAGGAGATGAATATTATTAAAAGTTGCCAAGTTCAGCCCCCCGCTGTGATTTAGATTGGGATCCTTGTGAGTCGTGCGGATTTGTGAGGTTCAAGGCTGTACTTTCGGCATTGCTTTGCTGGTATGTAGGCATGTCCAATCTAAAGCATTCTTTTGTTCCTCTTTTATGTATTTGTTTTAAACTTTCTTTTTTATTTCTAGCCATTTCCAACTTTTCATTTTACTTTTTATAGGGAAGTGAACTAGTGTTGACAGGCGAACATAAATACATATTTACGTCCATGAACTTTTTTAATATGAAATGCCCCAGGACGAAAAAACCCGATCTTGCCCTTTCCTGTTGCATTTTTCTTTGAGTCTGTTGCTCAATCCTATTGCCCACGAAAGAAAAATACTATTTTGCCCACGGAAAGAAAGTATAAAAATGTCATCTTTTGTTTTATCAGATTTAACAAAGCACTTCATGCTGTGAAGACAAGTTTCATTAAAAGCCAAAACCCTACTTGAACAAGATAATTTGCAGGAAAATATCCTACGCTGAAAGGTGACTACATGATTTCATCATCGCATTTATACCAACTTATCATTAAAATATCAAGGGTAATGATGCAATAAATTAAAGAATTTATTTAATCATTTGTTATTTTCATAAATCTTGAGATTTTTTCCTGACCTGAGTGGGCAAGTACTTGTTGCATCTTGCGTCATTATATTAAGCATTGGGTTTGACAACACATAATTTTTTCCGATCCGACAAAAACCAATTCAAATCATCAATGCACGTCTATAATTTTGATGACACAACAATCACTGAGGTACATACTTGATGTATTACCAATCATGCATACTTTTTTTAAAGATCCAGAATCTTACGTAATCATCTTCATCATATATGCCTTATGAAAACTTGTGATTGATACGGATAGCATTCAATTCAATTCATCTGTTGCATATTCACACGTTCGATCGATGCATTCCACAAATAGAATAATGAAATCTGCTATGCTGGGCCTTGCTTACCTGCAAACGGAATGTGGTCTCAAAAGGTTGATTGGCCACTTTAGCTGGCTTTTTGACTATGATGTACTCGTTGACTCGATTTTTTGGCACTATTTCGATCGTTGTAGTGTCCAGAGCACCTATACAAACAAAAGAGACAGATCGATCAGTGGATGTTGCATTACAAGTATAAATGACAAGGGATACTCATTAATTTGGAGTGAAGGCATGCATCATCAATACAATTCAAAATTTCAGACCATGCAAAATTTATGATGGTTGAGGATGTCCCTGTCAAATTGTGGAATTGCAAATGACTGATAATCACAATCATCACTAAATTATTTACTTAATAAAAATGAACATAGCAATTTATTAAAAAGTGAAATTTTTAAATAAAATATTGGAAGTGTCATTTGCAATCATAGTTTTTGCTATTATTATTATAAGAAATTGTTTTGACAGCATTGGTGACAGTTAATTAAGAATGATATTTACTTTGATAAAAAATATAATACGAATCATGTAATTCTTTTCCAAATGAACAGCGGCCTTTTTTATCGACATGAATTAGAAACGTTTCTACTCATCGTAAAATGTTTTTCAAACATCTTGGTCGACTGTATCATTATTCCTGTGATGAGAATGAAATTGTTTAGAAAAATAAACACCGCATTGATTGAAAAAGGCTTATCACTCCTACAAAAAAATAAATGTTTTGGGTAAACTTAATTACTGCTGGCAAGAGAATCGTCAGTGGTGGATTTTTACAGAAACCTGTAAAT
Organism: Seira ritae; assembly: GCA_027744415.1. Lineage (NCBI taxonomy): Eukaryota > Metazoa > Arthropoda > Collembola > Entomobryomorpha > Entomobryidae > Seira > Seira ritae. The sequence goes on from JAHZNI010002710.1 coordinate 26,572, forward strand.
TATTATCTTCACGCATTTTTTTCTGAAGGTCATCTATAATCTATCTTCTCATGAAGACATATATTCAAAGCATTCCTTTAGGTGTCTATTCAAGAATAAGTGTTGGCACGTAATTTAAGTGGTTCTCTGATTTTGATTGCGTGCAATGCAAAAGCGAAATGAATCATGCAATCACACAATTCATTAGCTTTAGCGGCGGCGGAGACTTTTTTGCGTGTCAAATTATTTTAAACAATGACGCCACGCGGCAATCATAATCTCATCGAAAAAATCTCAAAACACACACACACGAGAAGAGAACCATTATCATTTCATACACAATCACTTCGTTCGAGAGTTATAGTGCCATATGTAGATATGCATACATATAGCTAATGCGTGAGAGCCCCTATCATTCCACAAAATGCTGATAAAAAATTGAACAAAGTATAAACTATAAAGTTAAGTTACCTATGGGTGTGCTGGGTTTGTAGGGCATCTCAATCCCCCTCTCGTTTCTCACTTGAACAATATGGCCGGCTGGATTGATTTTGTTCGCTGTCGCGACATGAATTAGTAAATCCATCATTGGAGTCCTTCAAACAAAAAAAATCAAATTAATTTTGTAACGTGTATTTTTGTTAAAAAATTAGATCACTTCAGGGCGGGACAACAGTGCACATTACACATTTGAAAGAAAAAATGACTAATGAGCAAATTGAATCTAGTCCAACTCACTTTCGATCAACTGTGGTCTGAACAGTCTTTCCAGAGGGTAGGATCACCAACAAGTCCATAGTTCCTTCTAAAAGGTCAGGAGGTGTATCTTCTGTCACCTCACGGACGACCGGGTGAATGGCCTGAGTTGCTGCTGGTGGGGGAGCCATGTCTTTAGCCCTTGAGGTATCACGACTTCCACCACGTCTATTAAATCGAAAAGAGGAAAAATATGTGGGTTTAAAATAACAAGACTTTAAATAGTTAAAACGAAGCTAACAAAGCAGTTGCCAGAAATGGGGAAGGTATACTAATCTACTTTGACTAAGATTGCTTTCCAAAAGATTCTCCAGGTATCATTTTATGTAAAAAAAAAAGTTAAACGGATGATCTATATTCCTTTTCGTTCTTTATTTTACGACTTCATCATATCTGTTAAACTTATTAAATCCGTGAATAAAACGGTATGTATGTAGGTCATGCCATGTTATGTTTGCTCTTCTTCAAAATATATAATCAGACTTTATTCCCGTACAATATACATATACTCACATTGCCCCAAAATGATAAGGCTTAATCCGAGATCGTAATGTTTCATTTAAATGATCTTCGTGGAATTTTTAGTATCTCGCCTGCTTCTATCCAGAAGAGAAGTGTTTCATTACCTAATCCAGTAAATTAACTTTTTATGAGGGAAACAATTGAAGAATATAAATTGTCTCATTAAACCCTTTCCATGAGTCTCTCCACCGAAGTGTTTTAGGAGTTGGATTATGGAAGCAAAGGAGGAACTTGTTATTTCCTCCATATTTATGAGTGTCAAATTTTAAAAGGTCGCTTTACCATAAAAATTTCTAAAATTCCTTCACAAGCTAACGAAAAAAATTCTATCACGTTCATGCATTACTTATCCCCATCGAAAAGAACTGCTGCTGCTTGCGCAAAACATTATGCATTTGAATAATAAAACACGATGAATATAATTTTTTTCTGAGAGGAGCAAGGATTTTAAACCGCTTCAATTTCAATTTCATACCTCTTCCTAGCCAACGGCTCGTCCCCATAAAATAAGGAAGCATGCACATCATTATGCAACATCTTCCCACCCGACCACCTCTTTCAAATGAATGTCATAGCAAGTTGCCCTTTTCAATGAATCCCATAACTGGCTTGTTTATGCTAAATATTGGCTCAATGTCGACGGATTTAATGTGCAATGTGATGATCATCCTCACGATGATGATGATGACTCGATGACATAAGCCAAAAAGAACTTTAATGCAGATCATCATAAAAACAAAACATAAACAAGAACAGGTACATGAGTGCATCATCATTTGCAGACAAAATTGCTCCGAGGTATGTAATTCTAGGATGTTTGCTTCAGATGCATTTTATTTACATTAGAGATTAGATAAAAAAGACACAGTAGTATTTTTGAGCTATATTTTTTCCCACTTGCACGATCTGTTGACTTTTATTTCTGAAGATTAACCTCCCAACAACGAAATTGTTTACGCTTCATAGTCATCATCTGCTACCATTTCCTTTTAAAATGATTATGTACGTATGTATGACGCTTTGAGTATGCTTCTCTCAAACATGATAGTCTGTTTTTTAGACTCTTCGTCTATCCAGAAATGCACTCAAGAACAATTGCATGAGGGAGCAACAATATTTTACCTACAGCTGCTTCGCAATGGCTCATTATAGTCCATCAACTTTAAAGCTTTTTTTAGTATTTGGCAAAGAGTCTAGAGATGAAGTTAAATGTGCAGGAACAAAAATGATTTTTTCAGGTTCAAGTACATTCAAGGTTCGCTGGGCGCAAGCAATCTTTAGAGGAAACGTTTTTCCATGCATCCGCCGTTGATAGAGCGTCTCGCCAAGATAAATAGATGCATGTAAGTATTTAGCTTGAAAAGTGACTTAACATTTACTTTTCAGAATCAGTAAAATACGCTTCATTCGTCCGAAGAATGTAATATTTGTCAAACGATACCGATACGGCGCAGGTAAAAAAATAAATTCGTCGTCTTATTTTCATGTGAAACATGACAGGCTTCTTCCACGCCTAGAAATAAGGAAAAAATAATTGAAATAAGGAAAAAAATTAAGATGACAGTTCACTCATTTTTTCCGCTTCATAGTTCATAGGTAGGTCGCATTGTTAAGTTTATGTAAGTGGATTCGATTTTATGAGCCAATTTCCTGCACGATTGCATAAATAACATTTACCAATTTGCAATGATACTTAAAGTATTATGGTAAATGAGTGACTGAAGAGGGAAACTATTTATCTGAATGAGGTTGATATTATTATGCATTGAGCATTGGCACAAAGCTGGTTCCCATGTTCTGAGCCTATTTTCCCTGGAGAACTTTTGAATGACCTTTGCGAGTGCAAACTGTAATAGGCAATTAATGGGCATTTAAAGATCTCACAGGGACAAGGTCTACATTTTCCTCTACATCATAATTGTCTCCTTCGATGAGTGCATGCACCTACTATAATATGTTTGCTATGATGATAATATAGCTAGACAACATGCTTACAGCCGCTGCGTGCTGATTATATAACTTCAATAACATTTCATTGTCATCATCATGAAGTTCTCAAGGCACATATGCGATAACAAAGTTATTATTATATTGTCGGTAACTGCATTGCATTATAAATTGTATCATTTTTTGTGTGCAAAGAACTTAAGGACTTGCTTGGTTTTATAGAGCAGAGCACTAGCACAAGAACCCAAAAGCAGTCCAGTTCATTTAATTTTTTTATGATTCCTGCGTGAGTTTAAAATGACAGGAATTTTCATAAAATGCAAAAAGGTAGGCAGCACCAGGACTGATGAACGTTTACTCACGACACAACAGAGAGAGGTCTAGGTAGTACATTCTCCAAGTTTTTCTTACAAAAAAATAGCTGAAATTAGTTCAACATTCAACTTCATGTAACCATTTTTTCTCGAAAAAAATATCAACGTGCTTATTAAGAGCTTTGAAAAATTGAGCCATTGTCAGCGTTTTTTTAAAGATACATAATTT
>JAHZNI010002711.1:0-10877 GCA_027744415.1 Seira ritae
GCAAGCAAAATTACTTAAAATCCCGAATGAGGACAAAAGACAAGATGATACTACCCTGCCTCCCCGCTTGTGCTTGCTTACAAATACGTTCATAAATAAACTCGGATTGTTCTTTAAAAATGGTTGCCTTTATTCCTTCTCACAGCACAGCCCGAGAGAATGCACATCTTTTTTGAGTGAAACAACACGACCGGATGAGTTCATAAATTAGGAGCGGATATTATATCATTATTTTCTTTCATCATCCCCTCCCCATCATGAAAATGAGGCATTCAACCATCCATCTAGAGAAAACCAAATTTTCACTGAAGAAGACAGGCATAATGAGAAGTAATAATGGTGATACATCCTTTTTACTTCTTTCACAAAAGCAGATCTATTCCCAATCCATGCATAATAATGCTGCAGTATAGGAAGGTTCCCAGAAAAATCAACATTTTTCCTTGAGATCAACTCCTTTTCAGATGCATAATATCCTCGCGTCTTTCTTCTTTTAAAAAAATCATCATTTTTTCCTCCGAGGAACACAACAATCTATCAGCTCATTTAGGTCCTTCATGAGCAACGTCTTCCTTCGTCTTTGTCGTTGTTCCCTGTAAGGGAAGGAGAAAACCTCACTCATTTTTCATCATTTTATCCTGAGCTTCTTGAAAGTGAGGGAGTGAGTGAGTCCGATAGAGAGAGTCAATCTGGCCCTCACAATCTGCATAATTCAATTCAGGCAAAGCCAGCGACCTTTCGAATATAAAAAAGGGGAAACTGGAGCCACTACTATCATCATCAACGCCACTGTTACTTTTTTCTCTTCAAAAGTTAGCCGAGGAAGGTAGAGGTAGAGTGAAGAGGAGCATAATAATATGAAAAGAAAAAAATGTTGTTGTTTACTCACTTCATTCCCCTTTCCGTTCCTTGTCTGCCTGCCTACTATACTTTGGCACTAACTGTATGCACCTCCACACACACACATTCCTCTAAAATGTCAGCGGGATTTTTTCTTCTCTGGAGAAAGTGACTAAGCTTTGTGAATGGAAGGAAGCAGCGGCCAAAGGAAAAAAGTCAAATTGACAAAAAGGACGCGCGGGAAAGAGAGAAGAGACGAGATGGGGAGCGAAAAAGGACGCAGATTGATTGCTCTTTTCAATGAATATTTTTATGGGTCATGCATGCACGACTCGAGAACAACATACCCAAGCCAACTTATATGTTGGAAATAATAGTAGTTGTAGACTCTCCATTGAATTATACACGGAAAAAACTACTTACTACAGCAAAGTGTTTTTACTATGAGGGTACCTACGACGTGGACAAGATCTTAAGCAAATAAATAGGCTACTGCTACTATTACACATTGTCAACTTGGTTTCGTTTCGACGTTCTCTCGCCAACCAACACTAATTTTCTCTCAACTGTATGAGTAAGTAAGAGTGAATGGCAGGAGGAGGCAAGCAATTTTTGTGCGTGGCATATGCCTCATCATCCTCATCATCATCGTCCATTTTTTTCTTTCGATTTCATTCATCCCTCCACCAAAGTGGCTTGACTTACTCTACTGACTTGACTTTTTCATTTTTTCCTTCCACCCGGAAAAATAGATATTTTTTGCAAGCGAAGCGAACGGAGAGATCATAAGTTTATTGGCAGCACTTCTATTTTGAGTAGTTTTAGTCTTCAAAACCAGAAGAATGACATGAAGACACGTAGTCGATGGAGAAGCTACAATTTTTTCCTCCCCTCTGTACAGCAAGCTAATTTGACTGGATTTTGAAGAAAGGTACAAGGCATCGTCATCGTGTCATCACATCATTTTTTTCCGTCTTGTATCATCACATCATCATCATCATCATCCATGCCAACGTTCTTTTTGTAAATGGTACGTACCTTGTTTCCTTCCTTCAAATTGAAGTTCCGATGCGAGAACATCTTGTCATTCGCGTATTTGGAAGGTGAGTGTTCCAGCATGTGCTCTAGCCTCCATATTTCCACGTCCATTGCTTCAATTTGTCGCTTAAACACTCGGTTCTGGACTTCAGCTCGGAATAATAGCTCCTTCGTGTCTTCCACGATGAACCTGTAGGAACGTGGTGCAGTAGCAGTGAGTCAATTTCACCATCAATTATTTGAAATTGACCAAGAGAGGGTAAAAGGGAAAGGAAAAATGAATGCAAAAGTTGGGGAAGTAAATTACTTTTAAAGGTAATGAAATATCAAATGAAAGGTAAATAGCAAAAACAACATCCTCCTATATCACTTTCATCGAACACAAACACAAAAGCCGATTTCTAAAAAAAACTTCATTTCCTTCGACGAAGTTCCCCCAAGCGAAAAATTGTATATATTTTATGAGATGGAGCTTGTATATGAATGGAGAAACGCACGCGACGTAGCTTCCGCCGGTGAGACTTTCAGGAGTGGAATGGGAAGATGAAATGTTTTTAATGTACAATACATCATTGTAAAATGCTTTTTTTTGTCTTAGGTTTTGGTAAAATGTACAACTATCAGAATAGAATTGGGAAAAGGCTTTCAAGGCAAAGGCGTCATCATCTTCGTGCGAAATGAAAATTGTGTTTTTTTTCTGATGTTACCTGCGAGTATTGCATTCGATCTTGAGTCCCATACTCTCCACGACTGGATCACTGGCATTTGCTTTATTTATTATTGCATGGATCTGAAAGAAAAGAGGAGTGAAGTTGTGAATCAAACAGTAAAGTTTACCAAGAACCAACTGTGATCAAGATCACACTCACAAGCAGNGAGTGAAGTTGTGAATCAAACAGTAAAGTTTACCAAGAACCAACTGTGATCAAGATCACACTCACAAGCAGATACGATACATACATGATATCATTCCAATTCCAATATGCATTACAATCTAAAAAAGAGTTCGAACAAAACTTTCTTCCTCGAAATGGAGCAAGAGTAAATTGAAATTTTTGTTTGTTTCCGGCAAAATTATTGAAATTGAGTCGGGCCTGAGAAGCGGATTTTAAAATTCATGTAACTACTACTGCGAGCTTCTGGAAATGACGTTCAGTCTGTGAAAAGGATATGACCATCGGCAAGAAAGTTGTATAGGAATAGGAATAGCACTGTATCGTCCGAGGAGCTTCGTACAGTATGAAAAAGCAATCATATCAAAGTGCCAAGCATTTCATTTGTTTTTGATGTTTCAATTTTTTCTGATGATGATCGTATCGTGGTAGCTCAATGAATCGAAACTCTGTATAAATAATAAAAACATCGTCCCGTAGAGATCGACTACCCACCTCCGCCTCCTTAAATTCCCGGAGGTAACAGAGTACAAGCTCTCTAGACTCTAGAATGTCTTCTGTCCTTGACTTTAGTCTGGAATTGTTTTGGGGCGACGTGATACCAAGCGTCCTATTCAGAAGTTTCGTAATCCCATACTTTGTTTAGACATGCATGTATCGCAACAAAACTCGTGGCTCGTGCATGTACGCAATTACGAGCTAATTATGTTAATTAATTGTGACAACCAGCATGAACATATTTAATGATCTTCTCACTCACTTTAGGGAGGAACAGCAGACAAAGTGTGACAGTAGTGGCGAAGAGGATGAGGCTGGTGACGCTCACGAAGGATAGGGTGACTCGCTCCGAGATTAGGTTTGCGAGGGAAACCGCAAGAATGCTAGTCAGCACCACGATATACACACAGAGCCCAATATACTTGGAATCGTTTAGCGCTTGGATCTTGACATGTCTAGAAGGCAAATTAATTTATTTCTTCATATTATAAAAACATGAAGCCAACAAGTACCTATTTTGGACCAACACTCTTCTTTTCCACGTTTTCTTTATGATAATTTTTCCAAATTAGAAAACTTTTTTACGACAATAAGAATTTCCATTCACTCACCTTTTTATCCCAGCAATTTACCCACAAATCATTAAAAATGTTTCCATCATTAAGTTTTCTATAAAAGGACTAATGAATAAAAAGCTAACAAAGAAATCCAATTAGCCATTGTACATGGATTCTTTACCTGTGGTTGGTAAACAACGGTCCTGTCATTAGGGTCGATTTCCAAACTCAGGTTTCTGAGTTTCACATGCATGGGGTCAAACAAAGCCCAGGATGTTACGATGATGCAATCAACCAGCACCAAAACCAATATTAGCGTCATCAATTGTGCGTCCTTCAGGAGCTAAAAATACAAACATTTTTTTATTTGACTCAAGAGCTCTGCATACACAATGCACACATGCACATATCCATCAACCAATTCCAATTTCCTGGGAAAGAGTACTTCGTATGATTATTACAATACAATACAATCCACTCGTTCAGGGACACATGTTATCGGTACTTGACTTGCTCTCTGTACCGATTTCCCTTTTTAACTTTCATACACGGTAATTATCTTCTTTTTTCCCCGGATAAGAGGCTTAATAAAAAAATGGAAGAAAATTGTTCACTTCAAATATAAAATCCTCTTCAGACAGTCGTACTGTGTGTAAAGCTACTAGCTAAGTAGCTAGCTAGCTACTCACAACGTGAATTTGAGTTTGTGATGTACATATTTTCTGCAAAGTTGCTTGCTCTTCTACAAAAAAAGTGCGCTCGGGTGGAAAAGAGGATGTCTTACTTTCTACTTTCATTTCATCATTTTTTTTCATTTCTTCTTCACTGATTCACAACGCTCCGTACATTGAATAGAAATCCTCTGATATTTCACAGTGAGGATTCAGACACGAAAAAATTCAAGTTTTCTAACTGACTACGGACGGAGGGACGAAGTATAGCAGCAGAAGCAGTGGCAGTACTAAAGGTATTAACATTTTTATTGCATGCATCCAATCAAAAATCATGGACAGGGCGTATTATCGCATGTAAACTGCTATTGATGTGCTTGCAGAGAGCTGTACGGTGCCATTCATTCGTAACTAAAGGATAGTGTTCGTTTGTATGTTATGTACCGCTGCAGGAGAGCTAACGTTGTCTCGAGCTTTCTCCAGAAATCCGGGTACAGGAAGAGCCCTACACTCTTTCCGTCTTTTTCGTCCGTTTTTCACGTGAAAAAATACGGAGTCATCATAAAAAACTTTTTTTGCCTATGCTACCTTTTCATGGTCAAGTGTTTCTTTTTATCACATCTTTTTTAGAAAAAAAATCAGCTAGAGTAAAGGGAAGTTTTTTATTTTGAGTAATCGAATGGACTAAAGGAAAAACGTGGAGTTTCTTTTTCGGTTGGTGTGGCATGGAATCACATGGCATGAAGCGGTGATGAAATTCCTCTTTCCCGTCCTCAATCTATCTTTCATTTTCTAAGGAAAATGAAGGAATGATGATGAAGAGAGAAGAGAAACGAGTTCGTTCAACTGGCACGTAGTTAGTTAGCTGTAGTTGTATGTCGTAATAATCCTAATGTGGGTAAATTATTGTTGGTGGAGCGGAGAGCATGATTTGTGAACTGAAGAAGAAGATCTAAGCCAGTGCAATCGTAATCATTTTTGGTGCTTAATGTTAGAAACATCAAAGCCTTCAGGAAAAATTAATTACTGGCTCAAGGCAAGCCAGAGCCAGGGAAGTGTTATGGAGGGTTGATAAAGGATCCATATATTATTGAGAAACGAAAGTCGTTATAAACTTTTTGCATTGTTTATGGAGCATGCACTCCTTCATAAAAATCAAATTGGGTTGTTTTATTTTAGGAAAAGCCAATATTTATGTTTGGTTTCCATTCTAAGAAACTGATTTGTCATATGTCTGTTCTCTTTCGAGCGTGACCAATAATCCCAAGCAATTCTGTAATTTGAAATCCATCAAAGGAGACCGATATAGGTATTAATTATAGCGTGGTTCATATATTGCTTCACGAAAGCAAGAAATAATCTAAAACCTAAATCTTCTGAAGTGAAGTAAAGTTAAGCGAGGTTCAAGCAGGCAAAAATCTTCCTCATAACTCAACAAGTCTTTTTAGATTAAAACTGCAACCTGCAACTAGCGAGTTTTCCGTAATTTTGGCCTACATCAGATTGAAAATACATAGAAGAAAGAATGGAAAATTAATGAGCAAATCCTTAATGATTTCTTGATTCCAGCTGAAAATTGAGCTGCATCTGCGACAAACGGAACCACCCAAGTCTAACTGATAGTCTATACCGTGGCATATTAAACACGTAAGCTTTCAGAAAAACGTAGTCCCCCAGGTATGGTCTTCACTTGAGCGGTTATGTCATCATCATGACTCATGGCTTGATTACTATTACAGCTAGCCTTTTTTGTTAAGGAAAAACTTTTTTTTGCTATCTCCCAACCAGATTTTTTTTGGGTGGGGTGAATCAAAATCCGGAGCAAAAAGCCAGCGTGAAAAATGCAAACTATAAGTTTTCCTGTCAATGAATGACCAAGCCAGACATGAAAGGCAGAAAGTGAAAATTACAGCCACACACAAAGACTCTCACGTACTGCACACTACCACGAAAGAGTAGTTGTAGTTCTCTTGAGAAGAAGAAGAATCCTAGAGATTTTTTGCACTAGCACAAAGATCAAATCACAATAATTTGTTAACGTATTCAAACCGGCTCGGCTCAACAAGAGAGACGTGCTCAAGTATGCATGGGGTAAAATCACGTTATCCGCGTGCTATAGTTCAGTCTCGCGTACCGAGTCGAATTATTTCAAGAATGGAAAAAAATTTAAACATGGAAAGGTGCATATTATCTATCAGGCAGTATTAAAAGTTTTATGCTGAATTTCAGAGAATTTTCGGAAACCTTGAATGGGTATGGTATAGCAATGTGGAGCAGTCAGTCAGTACCAAAATGATTTTTAGTTTTTGTGGTCTGACAATCTCTTTTCACCCGCAGAAGTCTGCAAGGCTCGTTATTGAAACGTCAGCTTTAAGGCTTTTCCTGGTGGTGGAAGGAAAAATGAAAAATTTCTGGGTTTTACAAACTCACTTTTATAGTTCGACTCACCTTGTTTTTGACAACGCCAATGCAACTCCTCGTGAAAATGCGGTAAACCCTGTAGGTTTTTGCAAACATTGCCCCAAAAGCTAGGGAAAATGCCATCGACAAAAGATAAGCTCGAATCTGAAAAAAGAAGTAAAAATGCAATCGTTTCTTTTTAGAATGAAATCATGCGAGTAATTATCTTTCTATAAGCATATATGTAGGTTTTTTGTTTATCCCACACTAAAAGTTGAAAGCGAAATAAAACAAAAGAGAAGTAAAATGTTTTTTCTAATTCCGTTGCCTCGTTCGGTAGTTTTATAAATTAATTTGCCTTATGGAATACGATTTCTGTTTAGGAAAACCGGAAATAGGCCAATACAAACGTAGTATTTTCTCTGGGAAAAAATAATAGAAAGTGTTCGTAGATACTCCTCGCGTAATCCACTTAAATCCCAATCAAAGCCCACAAATAACACAACAAAACAGCGAACCACACACATCCTTTTGTATGGAAGATAATATGGTAGAATGAAGGAGTTCAAAAAGAGTGGGAGATCAATGATGATGATCCACATTTGAGTTCATTGATTACTAATGAGACTTGTGTTGAATCCCTTTGAAAATAACTAACCGTAGTTTATTCATGCATAACGCTCTCGCACATATACAAATGGAAGGATTAGGGCGCATCCCATTGTAAAAAAACCTACGGCGGCAACTTCTTGAGAATCAGGATTGATTAACCCATAATAATAAACTGTAATACGAACTATACTTCCCATTGAACTATAATACGAAAGAAGACTCAATTTAAATGGAAAGTTCATATAATAGAACCAATTAATTAAGAAGTACCTTTGTCACTAAAACTTAAATAACTTTGTCATTAAAGCTTGGTTCGGGCTGAAATTCAATAAGCTTCGTCCAAATAGCCGCACTCTATGTAAAGCAAATTTCAGCTGAATATCTTGTTTCTATCGAGAGATATCGCGTTCAGCGGCAGACGGACAGCGTAGGCAAAAACATGAGAATCAATTCTGATTCTAAAAATACTTCGTAGTAAATTTTGAAGGAAAATCATCTACATACAATACGTCTTTATACATATTTTGATTCTTTCACCAGTAACAGGGGCATCAGAAGCAACTTACTCCACTAAATAACTACAGACACATTTCCATCAAAACGGGAAGCACAAAAAAATGAATCTTTTTCTCCTAGTTTTTGTAGATATGAAAGGATATTTTCCAAGATAATGAGTAGGAGGGTAAGCAATGTATGTATGTACATGAGTACATGGTTAGTTGTAGCAAGAATCGAAATATCATCTCTTCGCTTGGAAATCTCTTTTCATCGATCAGTCAATTTAAAAGGGATATCTGGCCAAGAGATCCCAAAATTGAGCAGAAAAAGTCAATCTTTGTTCCCTGTGATGTTTTCCCGAGCCTGGGTTCAGTTCAGTCTCAGATGAAACTACCATTTAGCGTTTTTCCTTGTTTCGGAGAAGCCCTGTCTGATCTGATTTGATCTCTGGAAAATAATAAGCTTTCGCAGGGAAGACGAGAAAGACAATTAATGGATGCCATCATGTCACAGCGATGTCATGCTCTGCTGCTCTTAAGAGTTGAACCCTTCCTTTTTAAGCTCGCCTGAAGCGAATCAAAAAAGGGTAAGAGAAAACTAAATTGTAAACTCTAGTGGAATACAATAAGGTTCTTGATGAAGATGATATGATGACTTTGATGAGAAAACCTTTGAAAGCGCAATTACGAAAAAACATGTCATACTGTATTGGGGTGATCATGATCATCATCGTGATTGTGATCATAAACCAACCGTACTTTTTTCAATGCTTTCATACATGCATAGGTACTTAACCCCCACTCACTCCATAAGTCCTGACATTCTCATCATCATCGCTCTAGTATATCACGGTTTATGAAATGGAGGCTTTAGAAAAACGGAAACAATTTTCTATTCTTTGTGTGCCCCTATCATCTTCTACTTGAATAAATGGTATTCAGGTTAATGTCATGTTTTTGCAAGAAGTGTGCACGCCCCTTTGCTTCCATTTTCATCGGAATGAGCTGAGCATAAATTCTTCTGAAAAAATAATACCGAAATCCCTTTATGTACAAGATGTAGTAGTTGCATGTAGAATTGTTATAATAGGTAACCCGACGTTAAATATCACTATCACATAAAAAAAATTAAGCAAGGCCAATAAAGAAAATCTCCAGACTTACTGTACAAATATAAGCGAAGTTCTCTCCATCAGGCACAGTAGTGAAGTCTGTTCCAAGTAATATCACGGCGAAGTAGGCAAAGATGCAGCCTAAAATCACTACGTTGTTCAATTTTGGACTTGACAGCTTGATGTACCTGCACAATAAAATGGAAATTTATGGGGGCATTTTATTTCCTAAAGACGTCAAATAAAAACGGAGCAATATTGAAGCGCAAGAAGGAAACTGGAAGGAATGGTCAATGGCAAAGAAACATACTTTATCTTTCGCCTTACAATTACCTTCAAAACTACATTACTTGTATATCATGGTTCTTCTGCGACAGTTTTAATCATTTATTTAAAGCTTCAGGGAGCTTCAGATATTTTTATGGAATGGTCATCAGAATTACATTTTTAATCTTACTTGAGCCTTCTGTGGTACAAATTGAATGCGAGGAAGACCACCGCCAAGACGATGCCACAGGACGCTGCTATAGAAACACACACGTAGAAGCTGTAATCAACGCGGATCAGCTTGAAACGAAACTCTCGTCTAGATATGGGGACTTGGTTCCCATGCCACCGGATCTTTTGACAGTCCTTGCAAGAAAGATCAAGTTCGTTTCTGGTTGAGCCCTCAGGAAAGTGGAGACCTACCTGAACTTTCTTCCCATCTGCGGATAAGAGATAAGAAACCCAAATTTTTAAGGTCCATTGTTCTTCAGCAGCAGCAGCTTGGGTTGCATATAAACATTTCCCGACCTTGTATCTGCATGAAAGACGTGATTCCTACCCGATCCGAGCCTTGAAAGCGAATCGGACCCTGGGAAAAAAGAATGAAAGAGCCTTTGTGAGTGTTCTGTTCCAAAATGAACATTTAATTGAAATCCAATATTCTTTACCGAAACACCAATGAAGTTCAGTTTCCCAATTTCGTTCTGGAGATCCGAAGAAAAACGTTGCTTATCAATTTGGTCGAAATTATAATTATCGTTTTGATGCTGCAAGCGTTGCAAGCCAAGTGCTACTGTCCATACTGCATCGTAACTTTCAGGCGTAAATGGACTCCATACTTTCTCTCCGCTTTCACTCCATACTTTCTCCGTAACAAGTCTCTTTTCCAGTCTGTTCATGAAGTCAGCAGTTGTCTAGAATAAAGATTACATAAGTAAATACCTCTTTTCTTATCCAAAATAAAAAGTCTGAGGTTACTTTTTTGAAAAAAATTGTAAAGAAAGTTTTTTTCTACAGACGCACCATTCCGGAATAAGACTTTTGTTCTAGCGTATTGTATCTATCCACGACGATAGCATACTGCACAGCTTCCCTGAGTTGTTTGAAACTGCACTCAGTCGGAGGTTGGGACACTAGCTTATAGGATTTTCCCCTAGACTGGAGCCCTAATGTGCGTGGATTTGAGGGCGAGCTCGAGTGTTTAATTGGACCACTAAATTGCGTGATTCTCGAAAGAGTGGAGTCTGCACTCCTGTTGTTCCGTGTACGGGACGAAGCAGATGTAGATCTGTTGTTCTTGTTACTCCAATCTCTTGAAAAGGAATCACTTTTCCATTTTCCTTTCTTTCCCATTGTTTTTTCATCCGCTTGTTTCCTTTGTTGCTCTATCGCCAGATCCAAATCCCTTTCAGAGGAGAAAGCCCTAGCTTCATGTACTAATTGACTTTGTTTCTCGTCTTGAGCTTTCGTCCCGAATAATCCTTTTCCTACT
>JAHZNI010002712.1:0-19373 GCA_027744415.1 Seira ritae
TTTCAGACATGGTTATACCAAATTCCATGAAGGAAGCAAAGACAGACGACGAAAACTTAATAACATAAAAATGTATGATTAAGAAATTACTGAACATTAATATTTAACTATTGTTTCTTAATAATGATTTAACAGCAGGCTACAGAAAGAAGAAAAAATACGTAAAAAATTACTACATTATATATAACACGAATTTATGAGCGTAGAGTTGAGAAAGTAGTTAAATAGCGAGAAACAGTAGACAGAAAAAAAAAACATAAATTCAAAAAATGAACAGATGAAATTACGTATACATAAGTTTCCATTCATTCACCAATGTATATCAACCAGTGATTATAATTTTAGGTGGAATGGCAAATTGTTAAATGGGTATGCAGAAAATCTTTTAAAAAAGCTTTGATAATCTTACAGTGGAAGTTTGAGATAAGCAGCAAGTAAGGGTGAAAGTAAGTAAAAAAAGTGATTTAAATATTCATTGGTTCTCTCTCTTCTGACAACCTGAACGCAGAGCAATCAAAAGTAATGCATTGATTCATTCATCATCTTTCCAAAAAGAGTATATGGGTATCTATTAAAGTGATTATGAAAAAAGATGAGAAGAAAAATTTAGTTTCCTCAAATGTGTACATTCTATTCACTACTAAACTCATAAAATGTAAATTATTCTAATACGTTCATACCTGGGAGTGTGAGAGAAAGCAACCTCCGATATCATTTTGTGGGACGAGCCTACAGTCAATTCATCAATCATCATCAGAAAAACGATATGTGAACTAAAACTTCTTATCATGAAAAAAATGAAAAATTGTATTGAAAATGTCAAAATCGAAAGTATATATTCTAAATTTCAATTTAAAAAGCTATCTACTTAAAAGAGAACTCCGTTGAAAAAATTTAAGACTATGGGAAAAGGTTTCAATAAATTCGGAGAGGTTATAATTTAATGACATTCCTGTTTAAGTCGTTTATAACATACTTGCTATCGTTAAGACACTATTTACATCAAAGACTTAGTCTTCTATCATATTTATGCAACACTACTATGTGCTACTGCTAATTATACTTACTTATCTCGTTTGTATAATTCACTTATTATGCAATTCAATAGTTAAAGCTATTATTGACACCCAAAGGAAGATGCATGTTTTAGATCAGTGGGAAACAGGTTGAGTTTGTTAGAGAAAATATCTGTTGTGGTCCTCTTTCATGCACGCGTACACCAGTTTATCGATGCAACTTTTGAAATAGTACTTTTTTGCTTCTTAATTTCGCCGAAGTTTTGGATCTTCTTTATTAATTAGGCTTTGCGTTTGTCACCATGTCACATTAACTGTTTTGTTAGGAATCAAAGTAAAATGATTCACAATAATAGCCTCGCCTTAGTCTGCGACCAGCGGATCGGGAGGTTGCGCCAATTGATTAAAAAAAGATGGCTGCCTTTTCTATTATGTATTACAAAGTGAAGGTCCAATCTTCAGTGTCACTAAATAAAATACTAATTATGTCGTTATGAAATTCATAATTAAGTTGTACGGAGCTGCCTCAGTTTATAACTAGAAACGTGTATAAAGGTAAATAGTAAATCTCTGTTTCTTCCACATCCAGTGGGAAAAAATTGTCCAATTTTTGTTGAATTACATAATATTATGTATATGTAGAAGTGGCCATCTAACTGAGGAATGTGCGTAGGAAGCAGTCTAGATTTAAAAAGAAGTGGATTTTTATATTATTTCTCTCGAAATGAGTTCGGTTCGGTGCAATCAGTATTGCGATCGTGATTTTTAATACTTGAAAAATGTTTCAGAGATATTTTCGAAAATTTTAAGGACTATTTAAAATCAGAAAAAGTAATCTGCACAAAAATTATCCAACGTGCACGACAGCACACTAACAGTTTCCAAAATAAATACATAATTATGTTCTAAAACAAGAGAGCTCAACTTTGAATGCATGAGTTAAAGACTTTGTTGGTTCTTTTTCGAATCTTATTGCATGACAGAAAATTGTATTCAGTGTGTAAACGTACAAACATAGCACAAGTAAATTATTTTTTGATTCAAGTTGAATAATCACAATTTGTCAATCTGAAATACTCCACTCATCATTTTCAAAGTTTTATTCTGACTGCAAATATTCAGAGTAACAATACAAAATGCAGCATGAATTATACTAACAAAAATGCTTCCAGATTTCTTCGAATATTTGAAGGGTTTAAGTTTGTCATCTCTGGAGACCATATTTCGTGGTGCTATACTAATAATTTATTGTAATCGTAGAGGTACATCCAGCAGATATGTATTGCTTCATGGGGTTCCATCTAAACAACAGATTTGAAAGCATACTAAGCATAAATTTAATTTATTAAATCAAAATATCTTCGAAAAATAGTAATCATCTAGTAAGTTAATTTAAAACCCGTTATCTCAATATATAGCTTCTAATACTAAGAATAATTATTGTTTGATAAGAAATACATACATAATATAATATCTATGTTTTCTAAATTTAAGACACTCAAAAGCTAAGTTTGAGCGAATTAGAGTTGGCAATAGTTAATAAATGACACAAGAAAAGAATTACATCTGTACACCATATTACCACCTAAAAATTATCCAGAAATCATAGTTGGATTGGGACATGAGTAAATCTATATTATGCTGACATATAAAAAATAAAATTGACCCGTTTAGGGAAAGTATAAGTAAACCATAGGTGCAAATTTATTCTACGAAATGTAACTGCGAATAGTAGAATTCATCATAGAGCTAGAGCATCTTCATTTTGCGGTAGGTATTTGCGAATAAACCTGAAAATGAATTAGGGTTGGTCGTGAGATTATTCTTATGAAAATAAAGTTTTTAGAAAAAATATTGTAATAAATTAAAAAACGATGAAAATCTTAAAATGATTACAATGAACATTTGATTATTTTAAAAAATACTTCAACACATAACTACATATTACCAATAAATATATATATATAATATTGCGAATCTATATATAACTAAATAATTTTAAGATATAAAAATGTTAATAGTTCGACGAAAATAAATAAAATTATAAAATATTTTGTTTTCATTTCAAACTAGCTTTACCTAATGAGGATGTTCCATCTTCATTTTTTACGCTGGTACAATTGGCCCAGCAAGCTGATGGCCAACTAAGGCACACCATCCAATAGGGAAAATGTCTGGCGATTCAGCATCCAACCATTGATCAAAATCCGACTCCCACCCGTCAAAACTAATTCTTAGTAGGCGACCAGCGATTTGAACGATTGTGGCAATATACATCTTCATTGGCGTCATAACATCCACCATTTCCACTTTCATTCCTACTGAAAGGCCATGAGCGCAATCTGAACGTTTTGGGATCGGAGCAGCAACGCAATTATTCTCTGCTAAATATTTTTGCCATGTGAAATCCTGCGGATTATGATTAAAAGGTGGAACCAAACGAATTCCATTGGACTCGCAGAATCCGCATTCAAAAATATACGGAGATTTTATGTTGTAACAAAACCAATCATTGTCCTCCTCCGTGCCGGGTTTTGAATCGTCATCTCACATCTTCCTCTCTTTTATTAAAATTGTTGTTGGTGGAATTAGCGGTTGCTGTGGGTAACGGCTCGTACGTTGGGCTCAAATTAGGAGGTGGCAGGAGTTTATGACCGACACAAGCAGCCCATCCCAACGAATGAATGAGGGACGATTGTTCATGGCAAAAGAATCCTAGGAATGGATTTAAAGTAAGCAAATCCGAAACTGCATATAAGAAGAAAAAATATTATAACTCTTACCATCCTCCAAATCATCTAAATAGCGTAGATACATTCGACGTCCAATAATTTTGCTGACTCGAGCTATTCTAAGTTGTGATATTTTATATTTGTCGATAACTTCCAAATTTTCTCCAATTCTGACAAATATATGTAGCAATTCGAATGTGAATTATATGATGAGTTTAGAAATGTTTGCTACAGATTTATTTCCTACTGTACTTGTATTTCGAGCCCATTATAGCCTTCCGTAAAAAAAGTGAAAATCCCGTGGGTAGTGTGTGAGCTCCCGGCAAATGGGTGACAAAAAAGGTTCTCCAGTCCATAGACTTTTCATTCAAACCTATTGATTTTTTGGCTTTTGGTTATAAGGCAGAAATATTTTTCCGAGAACCATAAAAGTGCATAATTACAGTTAGGTGGAATTAAAACCATGTTTTTCAACTCAGCGTTCACTGGAAAAACGTCATGCTTCCCCATGTGAATCCAAAAGTCAAACGACTCGTCGTTTTCCATGCCATCGAAACGTAATTTGCAGAAGTAGCCTTTGCATTTGAAAAAAGTTGTTTCAAAGGTCAATCCAGAAATCATATAATATGTATGTGCGCCATTTGCATATCATTAGTTATTTGTAAAAATCTATACCCTTGATCTGTGTAACTGTTGCCACCCAGAACGCGTGTTTTCTCCGAGAAGGATTTGGGGGAATCGCTTGATGACGTATTAGTACCTTTAACCCAATTTTTATGAAGTCAGTCCACACTTGAGCTGCTGGTGCCTACAAGTACACATTTAAAACAAAGGAACTATGTAATTATTACCTAGAATACAATTTGAGCAACTGATTGCATGAAGTTTCAGGTAAATGCGGTTTCGTCCTAAATAAATCATTAACTTGAAATGAGGTAAGGTTTCCGAAATGTACTTGAATTACTTTAATTTGTCTAATCAAAGTAGTGTAAAACTAGTAAAACTTATAGCTAGTTTTCTGTTAATACGTTTCTTTAGCGTTAATGTTTCTATTGCATTCCACTTGCGAAAACCCGTCTTACATGCTTCATGGAAGAAACACAAGCAGCCTCAAAATTATTTGAATCCAAATAAGTTTTCCAGTCAAATATGTCCCCTTCCATTTTTGAGATATGAAACAATATTTTGCAGTGAGTCGAAATAAAACTCAATAATTAAAATGCAGATGATACACCAAGCGAAATACGCTAATCGAGTTACTTTACATTCGATTCTAAGAAATCAACCTACTTTTTATTTAGTCAGCTCAAACATAATAGTAAGCATAAATGTGAACGGGTTGATGATTCTTAAAACATAGCATACTAAGCATAGCATTTCATTGTACATCGGAAAAGAATATAGTTGACAGCAGTTATATAACTTCATAGATTAGGATTGACAATTACGAAATGATATCATTTACATGAGAACAGTAACTAGACACAGTGTATACAGATTCATGACGATACAAAGAGAATTGCCAAAATAATGGCCCTAACTCCCACTAACTATTCATATCCACGTCGTATTTCCATTTGTTGATGTTGCTGGACGGCAACTGGATTTGAACTAGAGTGCCTTGGAATTGTCTTTCAAAGAAAAATCCGACATTCGGTACAAGATTCCAACGCAGACTAACGGTTGCATTTGAAGAGTCCCTAAAATTGTAAGCATATTGTAGCATATAAAAGAGTCACTGATAAAATAACTGAGTTTTAACTATTCATGTTTGCACTGAAATGCCTCAATTGCTTAATTGCTCCTTCAAGATAGTATTTCGGGGGTATGTCAGTGGCTTGCAAAGCGGGATAGTCTCCTCGTTGTATAATATGATCCCAAATAACTACTTGCTTAAACATGTTTCCATAATTGTACTCAACGGCGAGGTACACGAACAACTGCTTCATGTTCCAGTTGAAGAGGTCCTCGAAATCTGCAGTGAAGCTACATCGTAGCTTAGTGGTGTCCTCTTCCCTTTTATCGATGAACGCCTCTTCAATATCTACAGACCTTTAAATTTTCAGACAATATGGCCATATTATTATATAGTGTGAATGTGAATTCATCCAACTTCATCGTTGGGTTCGAATAAAAGAACGGCCACTATTATAAACTTACTCTGCCTTTGACGCCACCTCGCATTGAACTTGTAAATCCTTAACAGAGGAGGAGCCCATGTCGTTAAACACAGTTGAAATAATTAACGCCATCGTCAAAATCGCCAATGTTGTTGAAGAGTAACCAGACACCACTGAAAGTCTTGCTACTGCACAATGCATTTTTATAGATAAAAATGATGATAGGTCACAACCTCAGAAAAATGTAAAAGTGTTATAATTTTTAGCTATCAGACGATTAATGAGATTGATGTTTTAAATATTGTTCAGATTTTAACCAAACGATTTCGCCACAAACACAAATAAATACTACGAGACTAAACTGATTAGAAATTTTACAAATCAATTCAAACAATCTACTGAGTTCATGAAACGGTGAATGCATACGCTGAACTTTTAAATTTAGCGGCACATGAGAAGTCTATGGCGTTCATGCGTAACATGCATTATAAACATAATAAGAACCCTATACGACCCACTTCTTTTAAAAATCGAGTTTTTATTATTTTTGAACATTATAATTTCAATTCCCTCGTAATTCTAACCTCTACACCTTCCCAAAAGTCTGTTAATCGGATTACAAAACACAGTGTTTAAGATCCCATTGACAAAATTTCTAGTGGGCATGGGTGCTCTTATTCCCAGCGCCTGATCCACGATCCCCGTGACATTTCCCACGGCAACGTTGTCCAGGATTTTATTCACTTGGTTGTAGACATGTTCCTGACTGGGACGAGGTCTCGGAGTAGTAGTTGGTCCTGTTGCTATCACCTGTCCAGCTGGAGTAGTTGCTTGAAGATAAACGACTTGCACTGGCGCAGCAGGAGGTTGCTGCTGTGGGCTGCTTTGAGCCCCTAGATTGCTTTGAGGCGCATCCAAAGGCTGCTGCTGTTGTGGGGGTACTTGGGGCTGGTACTGGGGATAGTAAGGAGGCTGCTGCTGCTGAGGGGGAGGATATTGTGGTGCCTGCACATAAACTGGTTGAGGAGGTTGCGTGTTTCTCTCTTCGCTACTCTGATGATGATGTCCAGGCCTTCGGGTCCTCGGTGGTTTTGTACGTCTTGTGGGTCTGGTCCGTTGAGTATTTTGGTTTTGGGATGGTGGAGGTGTTCCATAAACATACACAATGTTCTGGCCTGGGGCAGGAGGTGGGTAGTAATTGTTTTGCTGAGGAATTGCTCTACCGACGATTTCTATGCCTGTTGATGAGCCGTTGGTTGCCATTTCAACAGCTGAAGCCAAGAGGTACTATTATAACAAAACATTTAATTAATTTATAAAGATGAATTTAGTATATTGATTCCAATATATTTCCTATTATTTAACCTACTTCAGCCAGCAATTTCTTAATTCTTTTCTCGAAAGGGCCGTCATCTTTTTCTACGAGGTGGTTCAGCACTTTTTCTTCGAGTGGTTGGTACACGCTCATGTCAAGTTGCTCTGAGAAATCTTCATTTTCAAAACTTTTCCCAACCTGAGGTAAAAAAATATTTTCCTTTGTTTGTAAATTCTTAAATTATATATAGGTTAATTGTTTAAAATTTAAGTGCACTACTCTTACTTTTGCCAATCCTAAAACAAATCCCAGAAAAATTATTGGTTTTTGTATCATTTTGCCCCGTATGCTCAAAGCTTTATTTACTCATGCTACTTTGACGAGATTCCGGTATGAAGTCCAAGGTAGTCCGTTATTGTCAGGCATATTATCTAACTTTTTTATCCGTTCGCTAATTTGAAAACCATGTACTTGGATAATTACTGAGCAGATCGTTTTAATGAAGAGACTAAACAAGAAAAACGTGGTCGAGTGCTCATCATTCATCATTGTATTTAAATTGTTGAGTAACGTACATCTGCATATACGCAAATAGATTAGCAGATTCAACGGCATAAGTTACACCGTATTCATAGAAATGGTCAAATAAGAAATTCGTAGAACAAAACAAGAAATTGTGTTCTTTTATATAATTCATAGGTAAAAGATATGAACGTTTTTGAATTTTAAAATTTATTTAATGTATATCCATTGCATTTAAAACATTTCACACAGATTGGATTTAAATTAGAAGAATACGTTATCTTCCTGCGATAGAATCGAGAAGACCACCTCCGCCTGAGCACCTATTCCAAAGTCTGTTGAATGGATTGCATAGCACAAGGTTCATGATGCCATTGACAAGCTGGCGGACTCCAGGTGGAGCTCGGATGAGCAAAGCTTGATCAACGATTCCAGTTATATTTGCACCATTTACGTTTTGAATTATCCTGTCAACTTGACCAATGACATGTTGCTGCGAAGGCCTGGGTCGTGTAATGTTTAAGGTTGACGAAACGATGTTGATGACGCTGGGTCTACTCGTTGCTGAGGCTACAGCAGTGGTGTTAGTAGCTTGTCTTTGAATTTTTTGTGGTCGTTCTGGCTCCAGGACCTCTGGATTCTGAGCAGCTTCAAGCAATGTATCAACAAGATACTGGAACAGGTAATGTTTTAGAATATGAACAATATGTAATGTAATAGTAATATTTCTAACAGACGAGACTAAACGAAAAAATACCTCAGAAACAACAGCTTTGGCATCCTGAATTACTTGGGAGTCTCCAGGAGTGCGAAGAAGTTTCTGGTAAATTATGGGCTGTATGTAATTTCGTACATCCTGAATTGTAACTTGTGGAATGGACTCTCCTATTTGACTATGGGTTTCTTCAGTGTTCTTTTGGTAGAACGAGCAAATGTAGTTATATTCATGCGTCTACAAAATCGGATCAGAACTTTAACCATAATTTGCGATTTGACTCACCGGAACATCGCTCCGTACTCCTACAGATACCAAAAGTAGAAACCCGAACAAATTGATTTTGACCATGACTTTAAACTGCCAGTTCCAACGCCTGTTTATACCGACCCCACTATAATTACTAGAACGAAAAACTGCAGGGAGCTATAGGTATAGACTGTAGATGAACAGCTATTTTCTGATTATTAACCCATCTGCTGCATGAACCTCGAAACTCGTAAAGTAATGAACGAGCGTGTGTATGAAATATATTTTTCTTTGAGTTTATTCAGTCAATTCTCATGTTTTATTCAGTTCATCAACTCAGTCATAAAATAGAAACAATCGCTATCACTGGAGGAAAATTTACGACAGGCGTGGACAAATAGTTATTGCATTGCGTAACTACATAAATAGCAGTAAGTATTAGAGCTGGTATTATATTTATTAAACTCCACAATTTCCGTTCCATCTGTCGAGTGGATTGCATAGAACGATATTAAGTAATGCATTTACGAGCACGCCAACTGTTGTCGGTGTGGCAATGTTGATTGTGGAATCCACTACTCCTGTCAGATTATTCTTGTTAATGTCCCCCACAAGCTTCTCTACCTGATTTCCTAACATCATTTGGGATAATCGGACCGAGTCATTTTTCGGAGGTGGCGTGGGGTAGTTCAAGAATCCTTCTGGTGGGGTTGGCAGGACAAATGGAAGAATGCCAGATTCCTCGCTCGAAGAAGCATTTGGATTTAATGTCACTGCTTCTCCCATTCCTGCCTCTCCTCCACCGGAAGATTGGAAATTGAACAGGCCTCCCTCAGCTACAGACGAGATGTTAAATAGGGATGATAGACTAGCCCCACCTCCGCCACTTGTAAATCTGCTAATGTTGAACAACCTAGTTGGACCACCTTCTCCGCCAGAAAATCTGCTGATGTTGAATAGACTGCTTGCACCACCCTCCCCACCGGAAAATCTACTTAGGTTGAAAAGGTTGCTTCCTCCTTGTCCTCCACCCGTCAACCGACTCAAGTTAAATAAGTTGCTGCCTCCTTGACCTCCTCCAGTCAACCTGCTCAGGTTAAAAAGGTTGTTACCCCCTTCACCCCCTCCTGTTAATCTGCTCAGATTAAATAGGTTGTTACCCCCTTCACCCCCTCCTGTTAATCTGCTCAGATTAAATAGGTTGTTTCCACTCCCTCCTTCCCTGTTGGTCAGTCGGCTAAGATTTAACAGATTATTACCCCCTTCCCCATTAAAAGCTGCCGAGAAGTTGAAAGTGAGCAGTTCCTGCCAAAGAGGCTTAGATGTCGTAGATGCTGCGTCACTTCCATTTGCTGTAGTTGTTGTAAACGGAGCAGAGGCTGGGATGGCTTCCTCGGGGAAAGTGAGATTTCCTCCGCCTAGCACAAGCAGCATATTGTTGTCTTCATAGCTTTGTGTAGTGGTAGTGTTGCTATCGCTTTCATTTTGTGCTTTCCCTTCCATCATTGCCGTGAAAGCAGCGTCGCTGGGCATTGGCATTTCGGATGTGGTTGGAACGAAGGCTGTTTCAGGGATACTGACGCTTTTCCCCAGGTTCAATCTCTTTGTCATCACGGCAAACGTCACATTGACTAAATACTAGAAAAATGTCATAGAAATATCTCATGAAATAATAATAAGCATTTTCTATATTTTCCCTTTGTCAAATCTTACCTTAGCTACCGCCATTTTTGCTTCCAACTGCTGCATGGTATCATTCGGATCCATAATCTTGTCCATTATTTTCTGCACCGTTTTCTCTCCTTGAACCTCAAGCCATCTTTTGAATTCCTCGCTTCCAGGTGGATGAGGGAAAGCCGGATTTCGGCTTTCCTTTTCCGGCTCTTCCATTATTAACGTGAAAGATAACGCATACTGAAGTACTAAACTTAGAGATATAAAAAGATGAAAAGTAGACCAGCTTTGTAAACCCCACATTATGATTTCAAGTAAACAGTCCTAAGATGCCCCAATTCTACAAAAAAATTACTTGTGACAACGGGCAGAACGATCGTATTTAACTAGAACGAGCACGGGCCGATCAAAGGAAGGCGTCCTGGATGCACCGCAATGCAGTTGCTGAACTGGACGTAATTTTTATGTATAACGGAAAATTCATAGGACAATGAAAACCTCTTTCTGCACTATAATGATAATAATATAATTACTGGGAATTATAACAATATTTATTGCATGTGTTTGTGTACAAGGAGCAATGAACCGATAAATATTGATCTGTCCATAATAGTATCTTCGTATTTATGTATTAAATGGACCTGGAAAAACTCGCTTTGCTTCACTGCTCAAAGGACAATTTACTTGCAAATAGAAAGAATGCTTTTCCCCATTCCATACAAACATACATGAATGCCACAACTCATGGTACAATGACTTTCAAGGGAGCCCTATTACAATTTCCAAACACTTGGCAGTTAAACCCTTGGAAAACATTATGAAGTATGCCAACGGCAGCCAATCTTGCGGTATCTTGCACAACAGGAGTCTCAGCCAGCTTGAATGTGTTCTCCAGCGCTGTTCCCAAATCTCCCTCTGCAAGATTGCCGAAAAGATTAAGTCCAACAAACAAAGGATTCGGTCCGGGTGGTCGCTGATTGGGGCGCTCCGTTGCTTGTTCTGATGGAAGAGCAACAAATATAATTGGCGCTGGCGTGTTTGGTTGATAATTCACATTTGCTGGAGCGGGATTATGTACTGGCGGAGCAGTTGCGATCGGCTGCTGCTGTTGCAATTGTATTTGTAAATGAACAGTGCCGTCATTGTCAGGACTTGAGGGGCTAATTGGGAATGGAGCACTCAATGAGAAGTCTTTATTGTTGCTTTGACTCTGACTCTGGCTTAAACTTTGGCTAGGCCTGGGTGCTTGAGCGGCTGGCCTATTCTGCGTCGGAGTTTGGGTTTTACTTGCATCGGCCACATTTGATGGCACCTGTCCTTGCACGAAAGACAAAGCCTCCAATATCGCGTCTTCAATGTTGTCAGATCCTTGATTGGATGCTGGGGGTAGAAACGGAGTAGGTCTGGCCGTTGTACTAGTTGTCGTAGTTGCTGCAGTTACTGGATTCTCCTTCTCAGGCACCGCACGGGGTGGAGCTGCAGCATTTTGATTTTGTTGAATGAAAAAACTGCTCCCATCCGCTGCATTACTTCCATTATTGGAATTTGGTAGAATCGTGATGATAATTGTATGATTAGCACCGTTTTGGAATTGCTGTAGGGGATTATCAGTGCCAGCGCCGGCTTTGTTTAAGTACTATAAATAAATGAAGTATTTGAAACTTTGCATGAACTGATCATTTCAACCTACGAAATTACTGCAAATTGAAGGAATTTAAGATAGGTTTAGACCTCCGTTAAAAACTGAGTGGCCTGCGCAGCAATCACTTGATTTGTCATATTTTTTAAGCCTAACCGGTCCACAATTATTTGCTGCACGCGATTAAATTCTTGCTCGTCCGAATCAACTTCATCATCGTCATCCTCGCCCGCTTTTTGGAGAGGAGACGGATATGCGTAATTCTGAAAATGAATGGAAAGGTTTTAATGATTAAAATTTCTTTGCTTCGGTCTATCTTAATTGCCAATTTGCGAATGCGTTATTTCAAACCCATGGTATTAAAAGGCAGAGTACCAGTCCTGAAGTGATCCAAATTCCTCCCATTTTTTTCCTTTGATGATACCGCAGCTGTGCTGCGGATGAACAATAACTATTTGTTCGACTTTTTTTCTTTTTTAAAAAATCGCCCACCCAATAGTCGCCTTTTGCTTTGGACTGTTTCAGCTTGCTTACATGGTCACAAATTTAATTTAATTAGAGAACGAATTAGTCAGTACCCTGGGAAACAAAGCTTTGTCATTATGCTTGATAGGAATTGTGATATGAAGCATTAAAAAGATTAATGTAAGACTGAATCAGTGCTTTTCATACTAAGTGGGTCGGCTCGAGCTCTGTTGTATTCATGCTGCAATATATTGATGATGATGCCTTATTTTCCTGCAAAAGTCCTTCAAAAGAAGTAAGGACCATGGATGAATCATACGCTCACACAAATGATTATAATCCCATTGTATGATAATTTCCGGTCGTTTTTGGGGGACATTGGCGAGAGAGTTTTTGGGTTTGTTGTTAAAACAGTGAATGACCTCCTTTTTGCAAACGAGTGTAAATTTAGTTTCTCCATGTACGCGTACCTAAACCTCATTCTACTACATAGGGTCGAGCGTGCATGAATGCCCGTTCTCTCTCGAAACATAATATTTAGGACGAAAGGGAAAATGAAGCATTACTTGAAAAATCCATTTTGGCTGGGGTACTCTTAATTAAGACTCGTTAAGGGAACGAGCAGTTTTTTATAGGCGTCATTACTGGAAGAAGTTGGCAGAAGATACAATATACGTTTTGCCCACTCTATCTTTAATTTCATGATATTAAGTGGAGAAAGTTCCGGCTGGAAGCCGTCATAGTAATTAAAGGCTGACTCTTGTAACATTACCAACGTTTCACAAAAGCCTTCCGCAAGCCAAAGTTCATTTCACCTGCACATTAATCATGAATACTGTCGTTTATTTCCCATTTAATGATGAAATACTCTCTTTCATGAGCCATAATACACAAGTCTACAGGTGTTCGAAGACATGAAGTTTTACTGAATTATCGGTATATGGTTGGTACTATGCTTTGGCTTCTTCGATGGGCTTTGCATTTAATTGGGAAAATACCGAAGAATGAGCAAGATCAAGACGCCTGTATTTTGGCCAACAAGAACCCATATGTACCCAAGAATTGTGTTAATTCTAATGTTCTGAAAAGTCACCTATGCGCAAAGGACTATCAGATGTCCATTAAATATCAAAATGACAAAAATGAGACTGTCGCCGTCATTGGCCATGCAATTAAAAGTATAGGGATCCTAAAACATAATGTGAAGTTTTTAAGTGAAGTGTGTTTTTCAGAAGTCTCCTCTCGAGTTTTTCTTCATCCTCTTAATAATAGGCATACCCCTTTTCGTACAAGTTCCGATCCTGGAAAGAGTTGAAATTATATATTATTGGATCAAGTTTTGCAGGACCAGTTGAAATGGATGCAATCAACTTAATAACTTTCCTTTCGTTCGTGTAGGTCCAAACATGAAGCCTTTCAATTTTTAATGATATCCTGTTGGCTTGTGTACATTATGCTACTCCAAGTCTAAATTTAAGTGGATGATTTGAAAGCCATTTTGTGATTGATTGGCAACAATGCTTCAAAGGCCACTTCAAACTGCTGATACGCTCGATGGCTTGATGTTTGAACGACAGTTAATAATGCAATATATTTTTGTAACAATCGAAAAATATTTGAAAAATTCATTTAGAAAATTTCACTATTAGAGCTTAATAAGTACCATTTTGTGAACAAAATCCTTGAGTCGAGTGTAAAGAAGAAATTTATTGGACCAGGAAGAATGTCATATCATATTATTGGCTTTAAATAAGTTTCACGGAGAATCAGCATCTGTTTCATGTTCTTAAGATTTTATTCGATGAGACGAATCTGCAACCTGGGGCATTAAGATAATGTTAGGCTTTCCTTTGCAACTTGTTAGGTATGCGTTATATGTGCCTACCAATAAAGTTTTTGGTTAGGAATGTTGGGATCCGAATGAACTTTAGAAGTGAGAGGTGACAGGTTGCCAATACGTAATAGAATGTTTACTTTATAGAATATAAAAACCGTGGAGAAAACCAGGTAACCTTTTCATCAAATATATGTATGCATAAGACTATGTACGACTAAGGCGCATTTACTACGAGCTTCATTTTTTTCAATAAAAAGGGATACTATTACGTTATTTTTATTTCATCTTTTAAAGCCATCGCAGCCACCAAAACCATTCGTGATGTTTGTCCGTTTAGGTTTGGTTTTGCTCTTCCAAAAGGAATATGTAATTTTCTAGCCCACATCCGCATCACATCCCACATGCCTGCCATCGGGATAAGATTTTGTAGCAGAAAATAGCTTTGCCAGATGCATTACGTTTTTGTTGTTTTAAGGATGGGTACTGTGAGGGAAATGAGTTTTTCGTACTTTTTTCATTTTTCACCGATGCGATGCGGTCTCTGTAAACGAAGGTAGCAGGTGTACCTTTATTTTTCTAGTTTTTTGCTCAATGGAGCTAATAAAGCTCTTAAAAAAGTTTTCAGGTCGATGAAGTACGTTGATATGATTAATGCATGAAATGTAATATGTATCCCGTAGTTAGATATGCAAAAAGGGGGATGATGAGCGGAGAAAGTTTATAAGTGGGAAGGGATACGCTATCCGAGAATTATATGCATTTAATGAAAGCGCTTTCTTTCTTTTCACGCAGAGATTTTCACTTGCCAAGATCATGCATATTTATTCAAGAAACATTAATATCTACACAAGAATTTATCGGCTGTTTTGTCCCAGTTTTGGTTGGTATTCAGAAAAGCTGACATATTTTTTAGGATACAGTTTCAGATTGGAATAAATATATCCTATTACATACATAAACGGTAGCAATTTTGTTCTCTGCAAAGAAAACTTTGTAAAACCTATTTCCTTTTATGTTCACTTTCTTTTCTGTTTTCACATTTATAAGATGATTTAGACTTAAATATGTAGCCATGATAATGCTTATACAAACATTTAAAATACGTAAACCTTGGTAATAATGAAGAGTAGAAGACAAAAGCAATATCAAAAACAATTTTAATGCGATGCCCAAGGAAACGATGATAAAATTATTATTTACTCGAGATGAATACCAAATAACGTAGGATATATAGAATTTTCGTGGTTTGTGCTCTGGGGAATTACGTGGAAAAATGAATTTCGTAGCGACGACGAAGCTCTGCGAGATTCTTCATAGGTGAAAGAAGGAAGAGCATAATAATGCTGATGCGGATCCTTCCAGAAATATATTTTCCTGGTTTGGATTCTTGAGAATATGCATTACAAAAGCAAAATCCGAGGTAACATTCCATACTTCAAGAGACATCTAGTACTGAACTGAATAGTTCTCTGCAACAAGCGTCATTTCTTACCTTAAATACTTTCTCCTTTTACGGAGGAAAAAAATCAGCAGAAAGTTAAGAACATGTCTTGATATGTTCAATAATACAAAGTACATAATACAATGGGTATATCGCAGTAGTAAATACCAGTTGGCAATATTGTTCTCAGTGATTGATAAGGATCGCTATAGAAACTGGAACTTACAACTCAACAGCTAGGCAGATGATACTCAAAATAGGAAACTTTGGTAATACCTCCAAACTTTTCCGTCATAAAATATGTTTCAGGCGGATCGTCGCTATGAGAAGAAACATCATCTTGATGTTGATGAGATATGTATAGCTAAGATTGCGCGGGCATGTGCAATAAACCATGCACATATGTTATTTTTTGTGATGATTGTTGTGCTGTTGCGGAGGGACAGTCAATTCATCTTGAGAAGATGAAAAGTAAACTTTGACGCGAGGAAGTGTTGTTGCTTGACATGGCGAAAAAATGACAATAATATTTTCTTTGTAAGCATTTTCCTAAAGACTTTTGGAGTAGTTTCCGCGCTTACCAAAATTATGGGCAACATTAATAACAGTGACAATGACAAAATAATGTGCGTGCGTACATAATGGATGAGTAATGACTCTGGTCACTAAGTTTTCTGGTGCTCTTTTCGCTGAGTCCGGGGGTGGAAGTTTATCCTTGTGGAAGAGACATTGTTTTTTCATGGTGATGAACAATATGAATAATGCGGGGAAAGTCTGGATAGTACACAAGACGAGAGGCGAGGCGCGGCATATTGTTTTAGGAAGTGACAACGGAAATTATCACCATGATGGCAACTAACAAGCCGAGAAGCACCAAGAGCATCCATAGTTTGACCATGCTCTTTTGTTTCTTCACTGCTAGCACCTGCAGACCAGAAAAAAATATTTATAATGAAAAGGCATGTTTTTGTTATGTGATGATGATATGTATTATTCATAGACTTGTTAATGCTTTTGAAAAATAGCAAAAGGAAAGGAGGTACTTTGGTGTTGTGTGATGTGGGCTTTTTGAAGAAATGGAGGAATAAAGATCGGGATAGACAGCTCTAGTAGGAAAATGAAGTGAGACAAACTAATCCATTTTTCACAAGGAGCTTAGCAGCTTGCTCTCTTTTTTACTTTATTTGATCATCATCATTCTTTCCTTCATCTCCTCATCCTCTTATCAAAGCTCCGGTGCATGGTTTGGTTTGCTAGTCATCAAGGAAATCAGGCTTTGTTCGTGAAAACCGGGTACCCATGAGAAAAAGAGCTTTTGTTCCTTCTTGGAATAACCTTTTGGAGATGTTTTTGACGTCTTGGCTCAGGTTACAGGCAGGCATAAAGAGGGGCAAAGGTATTGTGAAAAATTCGGAGGCAGCTTTCTTAGCAAAAATCTCTCTGGGGAAATGATATAAAAAGACATTTCAGCCTTATTTCACCAAGCTGCATAAATAATTCGGGAAATTTTTGCTAGCAAAGGTTAGGATATTAAAAGAAAAAGAGAGACAAAGGAACGGGAACAGCTACAAATTTGTCAGTTACGGAGAGACGCTTATAAGTAAGGCTCGTACAAGGAAAGACAATCCTCCAAAAATGACAGCAATCTGTACTGGGGAAAGGTGTTGCTCTTCAAGAAGGCGGACCGTGACATGGGATGAGCTCCGTCGTAAAAGGATTTCCGCTACAGCCACTGAAGCATGGTTCACTATCTGTGTACATGAAATAAGCCGTGCATCGAAGAATTACATTAAACTGCACTCGCATTTCGTATGCATTAAAGAAATTGAAAGAGCACGGGAGGGGAATACAAATTGAATTGAAGAAAACATTAAAAACATCTTTCCCTGCTTTAAAGCCACGTACTCCCAATAATCTTGATGTAATTTGCGTATGTCTACCTTGTAATTAAAGTGTGTCGGTGTGGCGGGATCTCCAGGACTCCCTTCCCCTGAGTCTCCACCACTGTTACTTTTATTTGTTGTAGAGCTAGTATCACAAAGTTCCCAACGGAAATCCATGGCACGTGAGTCTGTAAACCTTCCTCTGGACACAATTTCAAGCGTATTTGGTTGGAAGAGTCCGACACGGACGTTGGTCACGGCAGCAACTTCTTCAGTGGGCGGACACGATATTGGCATCTGAGACATCTGAAGAATGCATAGGTAGACAAATTCCAGATGAAAAATCTTTGCAGGTTTTCTTATCAAACTGCTGTGTCGCACGACACAGATACACATAATATTAGGTTTTACATCATCACGGCTTTCACTTACATCACTTGTTTCAACGGTGAGGACCTCGCTACGGGACGTGTTCTCTAGTAAAGAAATCGTGGACAAATGCTTTTGAACTAGAGCAATCACTTCCTTCTCAGAATTGACCACCTCAAAATCGCCAACTCCACCACCTAATACGAAACCAAGTAAGAATAAGTGAGCATGAACTGACCGAAATATGTAAGGGAAGAGGTAGAATGAAGCAATTTAGTTGAAATCACACGTACGTCATTTAGCACTACTACTGTAAGATCGCACGGGATTTTTTTTCCTTCATGCTTTTACTTTAATACATAATGTATTCTTTTCTTGCGCCTTCCACATTTCTCGGTGCATGAAACCCTGACATCTTCGCTTTCCGTATTCAATTTAAAAGTCAAAACGTTATCCTTCCATTCCATTCTGGAAAATATTTAGGTCTATTATTATTCCCTTACTGAGGAGCCTTCTGACCTGCCTTTTTACCCTCCCTGTATTACATCAAGAGGCAATAAGGTAAGTTTTTTCCCTTACTTTTATTATTGCTTTATCTCTACTTCAAACCCATCCTAGTTTCGTGGGCTTAGCATTACTCATAATAACAGGAAAAACTAGGATCGTCAGATGTGAGAGGAAAGAATGTGACTATAAAAGCTGCTCTTTAAATATTTACGTAACCACATAAGTTCGTCGAAACATTATATCCTCCTCCTATATCCGCTCGCCTCCCCATTCCAAACGGAATGCCTCCAAGGGGTTCCCTCTAAGCCTTTCCAATAATAAATTAAGAAAGGAAACAAACACACAAACGAGATGATATAAAGGCAAGGGTGGTAGTAAAAAATCCCAAACTTTAAAAGCTTTTTTCTCTCTTTTCCCTCTTCTGATAAAAACGACTGCCTTTCGTAATGCACAAATATTTTTTTGCTCGCAAGAGCAACCCACTGTCATAAACTAATGTGGAAACTTTAGCCAGAGGGATATTGTTGTTGCAGTTTGTTATCAAGATGACGAGAAAAGATGATAGAAGTACTCGCTCACGCATTGATCCTGTCATGATTGCTAACGCCAACGAGTGAAAGAAAAAAACTGAAGAAAAGCGTAGAGATTACAGATCATCACCATCTTCCTCCTTATCGTTATAGTATAAGGAGATACATACAAGACATCCTAAGTACCTACGCTATGATAAGACACATCCTTCCGATTTGCGTTCACTACACATTACTTTTCTCTCGGATGTTGGAGATTTTCTCGGGTATCGGTTCCCTATATTCTTTATTCCTTTATTTTGAATTTATCCCCCTTGCTTTCTTCACAAAATCTTTTAGTCGTAAAGAGGAGGAGAGAG
>JAHZNI010002713.1:0-13038 GCA_027744415.1 Seira ritae
TAGATCCATCTACAGAGATCTAAATAGAGATGAGCAGAGTACTTATGAATCTTGAATCATCACCACCACATCACACGACACGACTATCTTTTTCTTTCTTCCTCTTTCGGGAAAAAAATTGAAGAGCCTTTCCGCTTTTATTTTTTTCTGCAAAGTGCCTCAGTCCCGTCCCATCTTGACTTTCGCGTTTGGAGTTTGGATGTGATGTGATGTGGTGAGATGTGAAAAATGGATATAATTATCATCAAACCCTCAACTACAGCCACAGCGTCTTCCTTTTCCTCATCTTTTCCATCATGCTGCTATACTGCGGGTAGGCTCATTTATTATGCAAATGAGGAATTAAACGTGCCACCACGGAATGGGACAAAGATTGTTTGGCTTTGTGAGTTTGAGGAGGGCGGTATAGCTTTCCTCTTCTTCTCCAGCTACATAGCTAATGCAGCTCCCGGATGTGAACATTGAACACGAACACGAGTGTGACTGAGGCTGTGACATAACATAACACGACATAGATATTATGATAATTACCCATCTTCCCAGGAATTATGTTATTCTGTGGAAATGGAATTTAAATTCAGTCACAGCCTTCGAATCTGGAAGGATGAACTGGAATCTTCCAGTCGACATATGGCAGGAACAGGAAGAAAGGAGATGAGCGAAAGTGTTGTGGAAAGGAGGCAGCGTATCAGAAGAGCTTTTATATATAAAACGATTACTAATACATAATACATAATATTTTCCCTCCGCTGGAAAATCCTGGAAACTCCTTCAGAAAAAAATATAGGCTGGAGCACGAGTAGATTTTTTTTTAGAATAATACAATCCCACGCCAAAGAGATAAAGAGGACACAGAAACTCTTGTCCTTTCCTTTCTCAGAATGGGCTCAGGAATTTTCCAGAGAAGGAAAGAGGCTTGGATTATTTTGGCTTGTCCTTTTCAGAGGTTTTGATTGCGATTGTGATCATGATCATAATAATGAATTATGCTTTTTAAAAAAGTTTTTGGAGGAAACCATAAAAAGCTTCCCCGCTTATTGTACATAGACCCAAACCATGTAGATATATTGGACTTTTAGTTTCTTTTAAGAAAACGGCTTTTCCTATTTCCTACCTTGTCATGTCATTGCTTAACTTAATTTCGCTGGGCATGGCTATGGCATATGGCATGGGCATTTATATAATATTTTTTGGTGAGTTTTAATAACGCTTCATAATAATAACAGCTGGAGAAAACTGACCTGAGCTCGGCTTCTGAGTCCTGAAGAAAGAGAAGCCGTATGACAAACCTTTTTTCTTGTTTAAGATGGGATAGAAGACAAAATGAAGATATTTTCTTTTTTTCGTGTTTTGTGTGCCGTTGCTTTTTATTGCATATTTCTCTAGAAAGTCTTCTGTAATGTCATGTCATAATCATATTTTCCAATGGAAGTTTCCAATATAAGTACAGCGACATCAGCGGAGGAAAAATTAAAATTTAAACTAGAAATTAATACAGGAGGGAAGCCAAAATAGAAAAAGAATTAAAAGGTTGGTGGAAAAAGTTTTTTGCATAAAGCAAGTTCATAAAAATTCTTTAAAGAATCTACGTAAAATTCTAAAGTTCCCCAAGTTCACATTCTAAAGAAATTGGCAAAATTGCGTTCAAATTTTAAAATATCCCATTTTTTCAGCTGTCCGGTCAATCGCAATCTGTGAATGTATGTAAATTACATTTCTACTCAACTCGTTTCCCGTATGATCGCCAAACAGAGGGCAACGAGGCTAATTTTTAGACCATCGTTATTAAGTGTTTTGTTTTTATTTGCGGACAGACAGACAAAACCATGCAGGTAATAATTGCTACAAAGTATATTATAGTGTTTCCAGTGCAAACACAATTCTTTCTGCGTCATCCTGAATGTCGGTGAAGACAAAAAAATAAGAAGACAGGGAAAATGAGTTGTACATAATATACCTAATGATTGTAAGTACACGTACAATATGGCATGGCATATGGCACTAAGTCGTTTCTAGATATTTTCTATTTGCGTAAGATTTAGATTATTTGTGAGCACGTGAGTTGTGGTACATATGACGCTAGAGATTTTTTTGTTTGATTTCCCATGCTACAGAAACACTTATATATGACTTTTGGCTTTACTTTTTCTAGTTGACCAAGTAAGTAAATTAGGTGGACCAAGAAAAAGCAAAGGGATTTTGTTAGGTTCATTTTCCTCAGAAGTGATTAGTTAGTTCATAGGTATGTATTTTATGCATGTACATAATTATGCCCATAAGAAACAAGTTATAATGGCAAAAAATGATCGGTCATGGTCAACCTACAAAATCTATTGTCAAATGAACTGAAACATGCACGTATATACATACATACAGTGGAAATACATAAATGGCAGATCAAAGATTTGCAAAATTGGGCTAGCTAGAAAGGTGAACTGACCATGGTAAATGAGTTGCCTCAAACATTGTTCATAGTGCATTGCATACCCCTATTACATGCATCACCCACCTCACCAGCACATACAATGGCCAAGTCAAGGCAAAATGAGAGGTTTGATCTTTTCACAGAGATATGCAATTTTTGTTTGGGGGAAATGTTTTTGCTTAGGTAGTTCAAACTCTATATAACCTAGTATGAAATAATAATGATTCAACTGATCTTAGATTGGAAAACGTCGATTTAGGTTCGGACCGTTTAGTTTGTAGATGTCATGTTCTTTGAAGATGAGCGTGATAAGAAGAAAATTGCGAGCCTTGTCTTGAAAAGGGGTTCCGTTGGTGATGGTATGGTTCAGTTTGAATTTTGAGCAGTATGAGTAGGTACATAATACTTTCGTAAAAGGTTCGTCAATCTACATTTTTCATGTTCCAGATGTCACTGATTGATTGATTCATTGATTGATGCGATGATAAGCAAGGAAATGTGATCGTTAGTTTGAGGCGACATTCAAAAAACAATGTTTTGCGGCAGCAAGGAAAAGGAAAGAATATGGCATAACTCTTCCGTTCTAACAATATGCAGCATATAAATATAGGTATGTGGACGTTCGAGAGGACTTTCCTATTTTGTTTGGTAGGAGGAATAGTAATAGTAATACATACAATCGGGAATGCAAGTTTCGTTTTATTGGACCCATCTGCAGGTGCTTATAATGCAATACCATACCGCAACTATCTAAAATCCAACTAGTCCTTTAATGACTCATTAGGAGACCAATGAACTTAATAGTTGTAAGAAATCATCCCTTTCCCTTAATCGCTCAACTAGTTCAGGGTTT
Source organism: Seira ritae (assembly GCA_027744415.1). Taxonomy (NCBI): domain Eukaryota; kingdom Metazoa; phylum Arthropoda; class Collembola; order Entomobryomorpha; family Entomobryidae; genus Seira; species Seira ritae. Next base: position 3,279 of record JAHZNI010002713.1, read on the forward strand.
AATGATTTTTCCCAACTCGAGTTTAAATATTCCATACAATGAATGTTTCATGAAAAGTGGAAGTCCAAATGATCCAAGTCTTTATAAATACGCTAGGAAGTTTCGACCTACGCATCACACTGATTTTTTCTCAACGAATCCAACCAACTTACAGAACTTTTACCTCTAGTCTTGTTTTTGTAGGGGCAAAATGGAACTTAAAATTGTATTCAGGGCCAGCATAATTGCATTTTCCTTCCATCTCATCCTATTATTCCAATACATTCGGAGCTGTAGTTCTGTATCTTTCAAGGTGAGTAATTTTGTTTTAAAAGTTCCACTTTGCTTGAATTAATAACATCTGCAAATTATTAATTTAGTCAATTACCTAATTAATGTCCATATTCCATATACAGGTCGACATCCCGTGCACCGGCGACCATTCCGTATGCTGGATCTACTGCAAGGCTAAAGGCACTTCTGGAGAAGTTATAGCAAAGAGCCAAGGTTGCTGTTTCGAAGACCCCAGTGATAAATGTCAAAAATGCTACTGCTGCCTTGCCCCCAATAACTCGATCCTGGGTCCGCTTGGACTAACAAATATAGCAACCGACCTGGCAACCAACAAAGCATATTGCGACGCATTGAAAGACTTGGGAGCGAACAAGTATTGTGAAGTTTGTGATAAAACTATCAACATTCTCAACTTGGACTTCCTCTCATGCAGTAAAAGGCAGTTTTCCGATCTTTACTATGCAAAGTGACTAACAAATAAAATTAAATGCTAATTGAATTCGTTTCAAATGAAGTCTTAAAGTTCACTTAAATGGGACACTGCTTGTCCTCATTTCTCATTTTGTGGGGAAAGTGAGTCAAGAACAAAACGCATTAACTTGGCATTTTACGCTCCTACTTTTGACCTTTCAACTGGGCTTTAGCTCCAGTTCTAGCCTCGAGCTTTCATTTCATTTCGTCAAAATGTCAATTTCGTTTTCATCAAGATACACACCGTGGTCCATAATATGGTCCCATGCGAGTGCAATTAAAATCATAAATCTTATTTCACGGTGACATTTACAATCTTTCATTCTTACTTACTCCTCTCCGGAAAAAATTACTGAGTAAGGCTTCAAATGAAAGTGAACAAAGCTCGCTCAGTCAGTAGCATCGATCCCTACAGAACAGCTTTTATTCTTGGAGCCATCTACAATCGATAGTATAAATTCTATCGTAGGAATCTCAAGCACTCTGTCGAGTGACTTGAGCTGCTCATGAGTGGCGCTTCAATCGAAAACTCATGCAAAAGGCACAGAAGAGCTTCTCATGAAATTTGAAAATCAAGTAATTGGAATTCATGAAATAGAAATTTCAACCAAAATTGCGCAAAAACATCTCGAAGGGAATTCCATGTCTCCAGATAATTTTGAAGATTTTGAGGTTCATTTTTTAAAATTCCTTTGGTCAGCAAGAATCCATCGTTGACATACATAATCACCACATCACCTTCCGCTCTGATCCTAAAACCCTAAAATTGTTCATTTTCCCATAAATTCATTTCATCACTTGACCAGTGACTAGCCAGCCTGTCTGCACCTGAGACGAAAAAGGTGCATCGATTTTCCCCAAAATCTGAAAATCCCAAAATTACTTTAGCTCTATCCTAATGGGCATGCAATAGACAACGTGATCATCGATCATTCTCAAGATCGAATGGTATACAGGTAGCGGGATAGGTCAGATATTGGCTATTTTTTAATAGTTCATGTGCTCATGTGGAGTGGAGTGGACATTTTTATCGTCATTTCATCATGACTCTTCTGGTGACCATCAACATGAACATGATCCTTTTTTCTTCTAGAGAATCCATATCCATGCAATATTGTAAGTATGTGCATGTATATATCGCCGTAAAACATTTTTTTAAAGAAAAAAATATGCCCAAGTGATGGCAATAAAGATAGAGACTCACTACTACTACTCTCCTCACTATTATTTCTTTTTTTTCCTTTGAAGAGACGCCGACACAAGACAAGGGACAAAAAGAAGGAGCGAGTCAAGTCAACTCGGGAGCACACACGAAAAAACAATCATCCTTGTCGTTGTCTCTTTACCTGTTTCTTTTCCAATCCATAAAAAAATTCCAATTTTTTCCCATGCACCTTAGACGCTTCTACTACTACTACTGCTGTGATGTGCTGAGCACCTGTCTCGTCTCCTCTTCTTCTCCCATCTTTGATTTTTTTAAACAATTTATCTGTCGACAAGAATGTATCCCATTTTTATTTTTTAAAAAAGGATTTTTTCTTCCAAAAATATATATTGATTTTCTTGAAAGACCCCAAGCCAGAGCCAGAGTTAGATACGATACGATACAACCACGATCGACCACCGAGGGAGAGGAGCTAATAGGGGAAAAGTGTATTTTTATTGATTGGTGACACAAGAAACATGCGAACATGATGCCATCATGTCACTCACTTCATATATGTGGCTTGGCTTTTGGCTTCTCCTGAGCTTGAGCCTTGAGCTGAGCATGACTGCAGTTGCAGTCGTTGTTGTCGTGATCATGATCACATCACATCACATCATGGATCTCTTTCAGATCTCCCAAACTGTTCCCCCTCCACGATTGCATCGGTATCGATATCAATGGCGATGAAATGGGGATGATGGCAATGGCAATAGCCCTTCTCCATTTTTCCGGCATTTTGTTAGAAAAAATGATGATGATTGCCACCCAGAGGCTAGAAGAGGTAAAGCCTAGCTTTCTTCTTATCGATTTCTCTTTTCCTTTTTATATTTTTCATATCAAATTCTAAAGAGAAAAAAAACCGACACGATTTTAAAAACATTTTAAGCTTCGGCTGCACTTCAGTTTCAGTTGGTCGGCCTTTTTTTGAGGATGAAACACATTTTTAATTGGAGTAAATTATATTCCGCACTTTTTTACTGCAACTATTCCTCTTTGACTGTGTCGGTTCCACTTTGCATCAGGATGATGATGATTGCGATGCGATTGCAATGAAATGAAAATGAAACGTGATGCCGATAATCAGCTTCATTTGGATAGATAATCTAGTGGAATAGAAGTTGGAGTTGGACATAATGCATTATAGCTGTTGTAGTTGTAGTGGTGATCGTGGTGGTAGCTTTTTTGTTTTTATATTTTATATTATGCCGGCGTGAAGAAAAGAAGAAGCGGTTCCGGTTTTTCTTTTCTCAACTTTTTTTTATGATGATTGACTTCTCGGAACATGACGATTTAAAACGCAATTTAATTGAAGAGTCGAGTTCAGTCAAGTCAGGAGGAGGGGATTCTTTATGCAATTTGTGCGAAAGAAGTGGAAAAAAAAGATTTGTTGTGGTGAAGGTAGAGTGATGCATTTTAATTTGTGAGATGGCGGTAATTGGATTAATAAATAATTATATTTTTACAATTACTTACAACTGGCAGGAGTAGGTAATTATAGAATATGTGGAATGAGTGGGAGTATGTATATCTATTTCTTTCTTTTGAATTGTGAGGAGCAATTAAAGTGGATTTATTAGGATGGGAAAGCATCAACTTCAATTTGAATTTTAAATGAATTCGAGAGGCTGTAATGAGGCAATTACTACTGCACTTCGGTGGCTCGGGTGAAGAAGAGAGAGAAGTCGCTTTGAAATAGAAATAGGTAACTGCATTTTATCAAACAAAAAGCAAGCCGCCTCTTATAAATGAAGGTAATAAACTAAATAAAGCCAACAAATTAAGTTAATTTTGATGTGAAAAATTGCAGTAGAAAAGTGAAGTAAAAATATTTATTTTCATCATCATCGGTGATCTTTACTGATGGTAATTTTATTTTGTTGATTCTGACGCTAACAGGAGTTGTTGAAGTCATTCGAGTTTTATGAAAAATAACAGATTGCTTCTAACTGGAAATTGCACTGTGGGTTTACAAGTGCAGAAATCTGAATAGGTAGTTAAATAATATGAAAGAAATGCATTAAGTAGTAGGATCACGCGATTTTAAGGCTGGTAGTTTTCGACAATTTTGCCAAGCAAGCATTATCTTGAAAAAAATGTACCGGAATTTGCTACATTGTAGCGTCATTTGCAGGTGTTTCGATTAGGTCAGGTCAGGAAACTTGTTAAATCAAAGTTTCGCAACGTCAAAGGTCCTGTAACGGTTGAATGACTTAGTTAACCGTTTGCATTCATCCATTCTAGGTATTTACAGTATTGGCGAAATCCCAGGCAAAAACTTGAAATCGAAAGGTTCGATTTTGTTTTGGCGCGGATAAACGTACGGGAACACGAAACCTTAAATATTGCAGAGTGGTTCCAATGAGGGAACTATTATTATAAGTACCAGTTTGTTTCAACATTTTCCGATATTCTAAAATGAAAATTTGTCAACTTTTCTTATCATCCCCTGTCCATTTATTTTGGTACGACTTTTTCGCATCCATTTACTTTACCTTTTTAGGTATGTATGGAACTTTATATCATGGCATGGCACGCCGTTTCCAATTCCATTTTATTTTGCGATTGTTATTATTGTGACTTTTTCGCTTCGATCATACCGCAAGTCAAAAGCATTCTTTTTTTCATACTATCGCACTCACTATTATATACCCCATCAGGATCCCTAAATGCCAATAAAATGGCTTGACTTTTCATGTCGATTTCCTAAGTACAAGCATATCAAGTTTTTTTTCTATAAAATAAAATGTGATGTAATCATAATAAAGCTAGAAAAAGTCGGCATTTTTTTACGACTGGGTCCTTGTCGGTAGTTCTTCTCCTTAGCTTCTTGTTTGTGAAGAGGACGACCACGATGATCTTATCGTATCCATCAAGATACACTAATATGTATACAATTACATTTACAATACACCCGTCAACTCATGTCTGTCTCCCAGCAGCCATCCCCAACAACCGAGTGGACATCACTTCACTTTACTTATTCACCATCTCTATTTTTTTCGCAATTATTACCTACCTGCCTGCTTGCTATAAAAACAAAAGGAGTTACTTAGATATATTTTTTGCGTTACGCATGATGGACCTGGTCTGGTCCTGGCTGGGTCCTGGTCTAGTCTTATCAATGCCATATCAAAAAATATTCTCCCCGTTCCATTAAAGCCCACATTAATGAGCGAACACAAACAACTCGTTTTAAGCCCAAGCCCAGTTAGATATTCAGCTCGTATGTATGCATGTATGTATGTAGTGCTCAGTCATTTTCGTATAAAATAATTTGCTCCTGTTTCCTCCTCTTGTTCTAGTAATGAGGAGCAATTGATAATAATAATGATAGCTTTTTGGTGGCGATGGGATCCATTCAATTTGCTAATTACCCCTTAATTGCGCCCCACCACTAGAGGAGGAATAACAATTTTTTTCTCCTTTTACATTAAATGTATTACAGTGAAACATCTGCAACATAAAAATAGTTTCTGGTCTGCTAAGTACTTTCTTAGAGCTCAAAAGAATGCCGAAAAGTCGTTGAAAAAAATTGTAGCGAAATTTTTTTCTCTCTCGGATAGAAATGGAAAACAATGGAATAGCTAATCTAGTATCTAAGTAAGTAGTAAGAGCAAGGGGCATTCTGAGAAGCCCCCATTCCAATCCAATGCAATGGTCACGCATGTGTTGACAGATGAGAGGGTGAACGGTGAAGAATGAAGAACGTGCCCAAGCCATTGTTTTACTTTGGAATTGAAGAAATTGAAAATAAATGTTTTTGTCCAGCCTAAGCCTGAAAACTTAAAAGTCCTTTTGGCTTGACTTGGTGTTAGTGTTGGCACGCATCTGGAGGTGAGGTGAACCCTCCAACTCCAAGTTCCGGATGTGCTAGTGCTATGCTGGGTAATTTATGCGCTCAGATGTGGCTTGTCTTGTGTCCACAGTCCACATTTCAGTACACGGAAGGAAAATATATATCCGCCTTTAATTCATTTTCCAATGCCATTACCGAGCTTAAAATGTAATGAATGTTCATTGAATCACTATTTCATTCTAAGCTCATAATATGTAAAGTGTAAGCGAGCGGGAGTTTAGTTTGCCTCGGTTTCGGATCGGTAGGGTATTTACCATTTTTACTTTTACTCCGCACTCCATTCCACTCCACTCCATGCTCGATCTTCTAGAATTGTCAAACTGTAATTTATTGGATGGTCGTAACACAAGACAATGCATTACTATTACTACTACTACTTCCAATTCTCTGAACTCTGAAAATAAATTAGAGTTTGACAGAGCCAAACACTTTCTCAAGAAGTTTCCATTTCACAATTGGAAATATATTATTATTTACCGAACCCAAAAAAGCCAGAACCAGAACCGGAGTCAGGCCAAAGGGCGAAAGTAATAATGGGAAGGAAATGGAGCTTCACGTTATCTCTATCGCCTCATACTTCAAAATATCCAAATGTAGAACGATCGAAGGGGTTAGCATGGGTAATTTAAGCAGAAATTTTTTTTCCAGAAGAGCTGGAAAAAAATTTCGCGTCGGTCGAAATCAACCGCTGCTTTTGCTCATGATTCCAAAATCCAAAATTCCAAAGTTCCAATTTCCAACCGCCATTCCGTAATAATCATGAATGAGGTAATCAAGTTAAGCTGGCACTTCCGTAATAATGAGTGTAGGAATGCCATTGCATTTTTATTTTCCCCTATTTTAAACCTTAAGCTCGAGCTTTAGGTATTTTTTTGATGAGACATTCCAAACGATGCATCTTTAAATGGTCGGATGATGATGATGCACGCAACTGCAGTGCAATTTGCATGCATCCTCTCCTCTCTCAAAAAAACAAGAGAGAAATATATACCGTTTTAATTTTTTTATTTAAATTGAGCATTGTCTTGTGTAAACTCAGAAGGAGAAGATGAGATAACGATAACATAACTTACTACTTATAAGCTTCAGGATAAAAAGGAAAGTATCAGGTTTGGCTATGACATGGCATGGCATCCCACTAAAAATCTAATATAATTATTTTGGCATTGGTCTCGACTCGGCAGAGAAAAAAATATTTTTAGCTTGTCTCATTAAAATATAGTAGGAAGGAGGAAGTTGGGCTTTTTACTTTTAATTATTTTGCATTATGAGAAGAGATGACGATGATCATCATCATCCATCGGATCCGAGTTCAAGAATGAACCAGGCTAGCTTTAGCTTGCAGAGTTTGTGCCGTGCCGCGGTGATCAAAATGAAATGAAGAAGGGAAGGATGATAATGATAATGATGATGAACCAAAACCATGAGAGAAGATGAAGCAAGTGGAGCTAAGGAAAATGTTCTTTAGAGGCAATGACAGGACAAGATAATTTCTGCTACTGCATTTCACAGACGAAAACCATGAGCCAAGTCGGAGGGAAAGTTTTTCAAGGGAAAATTTAACTTCGGGGAAAGCATCCTTTCTGGGATAATTTTGGGAAATGGTAACTTCCGGTATTCATTTAAATGCAAAATTAAGCAAAAATTTGCAATACATAATTTGCAATATCACCTTGTTTCACCTAATTTGCATTTTTCCAAACTGGTAATAATTTTTGCGAAGAAAATTCATAATCGGAAGTCATAATCGGAAAGAACGCAACCAGAAAATGATTTTCAAGTTGGATTCACGATCGCCATTCGCCATTACCAATTTTTTTTTAATTGTAATTCAGCTTAGCTTACCTAGTTGAATTTATTCTTGACAAATTTCACTCGAGACGATATTTTTCTACATGATCATGGAATACCTCGGATGAGTCATGCAGCTTTAGGAGAAAAAAAGTGAAATGGAATTGCATTCCGAAGAAATTCCAAAGACGACAATCCACAATCCGACAATGACATGAAGCAAACCAAACTCTCTCTTTAAAATCATCTTCCCATTTCGTTTCTTTTTCTCCTCCGGTAAAAATATCCTTTTAAAACTATCTTCCACTCTTTATCCTCATCAAAACAAGACGATTAAATCGTATCGCAATTCGCCATCGTCATCATAATGATTTTTAAAATGAATGAATGGACCATCTTGAATCTTGATCTTCCAATATCCTTTTCTCTTGATTCACTTAATTCATCTCGGGAAATGAGCCTTCCAACTTCCAACCTAACAAATTTCATATGGATATGGTAATATTGTTCCGGAGAATGAGCCTCATCTCATTTTCTTGAGGCAATGACACATCCCTCTTCATTCCACCGAATTGGCGAAACGGAAACTGAAGAAAAAAAACTGTACAAAGTTTGTATAAGAGAAAAAAAGGAAACCCGAAAACAAGTACTTTTTTTAAATAAAAAAAGAGGAGCCAAAGCCAAGCCAGCCGCCTAAAGACTAACAAGTCAAGTCACAAGTCACCGTATCCAATTCACAATTTATTGTCATGAGCATGAGCATCTTGCTGACACAGATTTATTACTCCGACACCAAGAAAAAAAACGATCCCAATCCCGAGACAAAAGACGGGAGATAAAAAACAAAAGCAGTAGTAGCAGTAGCAATACAGATAATAGCATTAAGCCAAGTGAAATGATTACATTCACTAACTTCCCAACAAAACACAAAATATTTTTTTCCCAACATGTGAGCATATTGAACAGAACATGCATGAATTCAATATGAGCGAAAAAAAAAGTTTTTTTTCTTTTTTTGACGAGGAAGATCATTCATTTTGTTTCATTTTCATGCACCATTTTCCCCATCATCATCATTGAGTACTTCCTACCAATATGACATGACATGAGCCATGAGGGGAGGCAAGAAAGTGATTTGGAAATGCAAATAATATGTCGTTTTGTAATTGTATAAGTTTTTCACGTGTGCTATGCGTCACCAGTCAAGTCACTAGTCACAGACACCAGGATCAGAACCATCGGTGGCAGTTAGTGGAAGTACCTGACTGAATCGAACCCAAACATGTAATATTTGTCTCAAGATGAGCCTGAGAGCAGACGGAGACAGTGATTCAATTTTGGTGGGATGTCGTCATGCATAAATTCTGTTGTAATGGATGACACCTCTTTCAAACTGCAAAAGTTTTTCGGGAGAGGAAGGAAAATTGCTTAGTGGCTTGATCAGGCTCTCTATGGAATACTTATTGGAGAGATTCGGAGTTTAGCATATTGAATGTGCGTGGAGACTAAATTTGAAAGATGAGGTGTAGCGGAGTTCTCGAAACGTTGTAGATTCTACGTCAGCATGAGATTCTATGTTAATAATTTGATGAATTCTAAATATATATTTCTTCTGGTGCTACTTTTATTCATGATTGATGTTTTAGATCAGATTAATCCAATTTAAATTAGACTAAATCAGATATAGAATAAAGCCGTTTTGATCCAGTTGTTGCAGAGCCAATACTTACATCCAGATAGAATACAACTAAAATACTCCGGATAAACCAATTCATATACATATTTTGATCTAGATTAGATTATAATCATATTAGAACAATTTTAAATTTAGTTGGATTTGATGCTACGCATGCGCTTGCATTGCATCGTTTCAGTCAATTCAGAACTGTAGAAGCCTGCCTTCCTTACAAATTGAAACGGTCTAATTTCCCCTACAAAAAATGACGAAGCCAAAGCCACACAAATACAAAAGTACAAACTTGTCACTTAGTTTACTATTTAGATCCTTAATGTAGCTCTCTTTCTTTTCACTCTTTCTCTCGCCGAAATGATATTTTGTCATGTCAAAGACTCAAGACTCCGTATACATAAGTGTGTAGCTGTAGACATTATAAAACATAATTTTTAGATGAAAATCGAAAAATGGCTATGGATTTTACGAC
>JAHZNI010002715.1:0-19964 GCA_027744415.1 Seira ritae
AGACAGACCTAGTCTGAAAGTCAGCGAGTTGCTTATCGTCTGCACTCACTTGAGTTTTATGTTGCAAAACCTCATTGAGCAGTGGCTTAATCATGATGTTTGTGATTTTTGTTGTGACGTGGATAAAAATTAAATATTATATGTCTGAGACATTTTTTCCTGCCATCTAGTTTTTACTTATTTCTCCGGTATATATGTTCAGTGTGAGCCCTGAATGCATTGTTGTGCTGGCATTCTCATTCCCTGGAGACATCCGCAAGTTGGTAGTTGGTATGTTTGAAAGGCTTGCATGCTTCTTCCTTTTCTAATGCTTGCAACCTGTTGCGCACTCGCTTGTTTCCTGTATCCATTATTTTCCCGTCTGCTGACTTTGTCCATTTTTTTCATCCTTTGTTCGCCAAGTTGTATTATATTTTATTCATTATAAAAATTGCAAACGATATTTTACAACCACTTTTACCACACATATTGATGATGATATTATTTTCATATAAAAGAGCCGTAGGAAGTTTTTCTCTTAAAATTCATATCACTCACATAGGCACGGCACACACAAAAAAAAGAGGTAGATCCGTAGAATAGGATTCGAGCAAAAATCTCTCCATGAAGATGATATGATGAGCGAAGAGAGTGAGAGAGAGAGGAGGACCATTACTAAATACTTCTTTTTATAATACAATTCCTTCTCAGCAGACCACACAGACAGCTAATATGCATCATGCAGGGAGCATAAGAAACAGACAGTCGCGTCTGATTACCCATCCTCTATACTATGACCGTCTTTATTCTTCTCTTTTTTTACAACTTTTGTTAGTGAGTGAGTGAGTGTGTGTGTGGGGAAAAGTGGTGGGAGCAGTACTACTACTGCAAAGGCAAAGCGGAATAATGGAACGAGAAAGAGTTGAAGATGACGTCGACTCCAAGAGTTCAGTGACAGTCTCTTCTTTCCCAGTTTTGCAGCAAACGCTCTTTTCGCTAGAAGAAAAGGCATAATTCAATGGGTTTGTAAATACTTCAAGGCATTAAACAGGATAGGAGGAAACTGCATTGTTCAAAGTAGATATGTGCATTAAATATATGTATATTATGAAAGAGGAGTGTCCTTTTTTACGTAGGTTAGAAGATATATTTTTTGAAGACAGTTTCTGACTTTCTGAAATGACGAGGACGAGGATTGGAATGATCTTCAAAATGATATTGCAAAGTTGTCTCTTCTTTTTCCTTCACATGCAATGTCATAAAATGTCCTTGAGTAGGTAGTAAGTAATAGTCTCGTAAGTTTGTAAAGTTACAAGGGAAAATTCTGGTGGTGGCGGTGGTGGTGGTGGCATAGACAGGCTAATCCCCTAGAGGCATCAGGAGAAGAAGAAGAAACGTGCATTACAAAATCATCATGTTTTAGTTTTTTAAAGAGCATTCTGATTCTGTGTAGACACAATCTACTCTGGCAAAAATATTTATCAGCCTACAACATTTACAGCTATAATTTTGTTCGTGAAATCATCATCATCCTCATCCCTATTCCTTATATCATCATAAAGTAAAAGAGTGACTTGTTTCTCCATCTTTTCTTGATAAATTCTCTCAATTTTTTCATTTTCCATATACGAACAATATAAAAATTATTGTCATTGTTGATTCCTCCGTCTTCTTCTCCATCTTTATCCTTTTGAGACATCTGAAAAAAATATGAGAACAAGTGGGTTTTTATAATATGGAAAAAAAAAGTATTTTTGCGTAGTTGGATAAACAAGTATGAAAAGCAGAAGAGGAAAAAAAGAGACAAAGAAAGAGGGAGGTGTATTATATTATAGTGTAACAAGTTGAACAAGTCGATGTAATCATCCTCATCGTAGTCGTCATCATCATCATCATCGCCGTTTATTAACATGTTTGATATCCTCTCTCTCTCTCTCTCTCCCAGTAAATTCCACCATCATCAAGATTATCTTCATCTTTTCCCTGAAGATTTCTCAAACTTACTATTTTTTTGCTATAGGAGACTCGAGAGAGGAATTTCGATTTTTTGTGGAATATAAAAAAATACGTGTTGTATGTGTTGGGTACAACCATGCATAATAATGAAATCGATGATGATGACTTAGTATAATACGACGGTCAAAGAGATGAATATAATAATAATTCTTTCGCAATCCAATCCAATGCTCAGCAACAGCAGATGAGATGAGGAAGATGACGATGATGGTTGATGTTGATGATGATAAGAACACACCGTGTAATCATATTAAACTGCCGCTGCTCCTGAATTTTTTCCCCCGATCCGGTCCAACCAATATGCATTAGTGAAGTCTCTCAAGTCCGAAAACATTCCTCCTTATTTCCAAAGGGTGGATGGAGTGGGTGTGTAGGATGATGAAGAAAAAAGAGACGAGACGGGAGAAATGATGAGAAAAGGTGGGAGCATTTCAAAATCTACACATTCTTTTCCCTTAAAAAACTTAAACATAAAGTCAAAGGACGATGAAAGTTGATCTGATGATCTCTATAGACTTTTTGGGTGTAATGTAATGACCCCCGAGGTATTTTGGTATGCAGAATGCAAAAGTTTGTTCCTTACTCCAGCAGTGTAATCTCTCCTTGAGAGCTTATTGCACTACTCATAATACGCTCGCTGGAGGAGTGACTGGGTACATGAAACGTCAAACGCATTCAAATTACTCTTGCAATGAAGGAGAAGTCGAGTCGAGTCAATGCAAGCAAAAAAAAATATTTTACAGAATCTTCCTAATCCTTTAGCTCATGCTATAGGGCATTGCAATCCATACTTCTATTTTATGCATTTTTTACATTGTTGAATTGAGAAAGAGAAGAAAAGAAAGAGGATGATATTGATGGCAATGAGGAAGGTACAAGAATTTTTTTCCGTCTGCGGGGAGAAGAAAATAAGCACATACATACATTCACGCCACACAGCCACATTCAAAAAATCACATTTAGAAATGTGTGTGTGTAGCAATGTAGTAGTAAGTAGTGAGTGGTATTACTATTACTGAGGAATGTGCAACTATGTCAATGGGTGGTGGTGGTGATGGTGAAGGTATAATGTAAAAGTGTTGCTGAAGAATGATTATGCTGACGAGGATTGTAAAAAGAAGCATTAGTGGTTTTTCTTTCGAGACTTATGCAGACACAAAAAAAATGGTGAAGCATAATGGGATGGATGGATGTGGATATTATATTCGTGGTGGTAGTAGATATGTAGTGGTGGTGGTGAGTCTTCTTGAGCTCTCAACTCAAGTCAGTTTCAAGCTGAAGGTAGTAGAAGTAGTAAATGGTGGTGGTAGTTGTAGTATTGTAGTAGTAAATTGTAAGTCGCAGAAGTTATTTTTTGTGGTGGTGGTGAGTTGGCTGGTTCGTTAGTTTCAAAAAATGGTTTTTTACACGAGTCGAGTGGAGGAGAGGGTGAGGTGGTTTAGTTGAAAATTCCTTTTTTCACTCCTTTCTTTTTTTCTCTTCGAAAATATGCACGGTTTTTTTTAATGTGAAGGAATCACAATACTCGTAATAATTGCACTTGGATAATATAGCATGCATGCGCTAATATAAAAAAAAGTACTACTCTAAGTCTAAGAACTTCTTTTATTATTTGCTTTCCGCTGAAAGGGTAAAATGGTGTTCCGTGCATTTTTTTCTTATAATGGAACACTTCATCTTTGAGGCATGCAGAAAACGTCAAGAAGGAGAAAAAAAGCCTAAATGCATTCATGCCTTTTTCTTGATTTTTTTGTAGTGGGAAATGCCGGATGAAAAGAGAGAGAGAAATGCTTGCTCGGCTCGTCACGTTGAATTTGTTGTTGCCTCATGGCTGGATTCTTTTGCTTCATCACAGGATCGTCATCGTGATCATCAGCATCAGAGAGGCAGGCAGGATTATCATTCACATGCAGTACGTGCATTCCCTCTTCGCTTCCTCCTCGTGTCATGACCATTTAGATTTTACATTTGCAGAGTTCAAGTGGATTCTTCGAGGAGATGGGAGTAGTACGAGAATACACTGCATAATAATATTTTCCCCTCGCTTTGGTTGATTGAGGAGCGAACAAGTTTTCCTTCTTTTTTTATATTTGTTTTTACCTCTTTTACTACTACCGCCTTTCTGGAGATGAAAAATATTTTTTTCTTCCCTTTAGCAGGATCGTCATAACACGTGTATTTTTCCGTCGTAGTTGCCACAGGACTGGACAAGTAGCATCATCGTCATCATTGTATTATCATGTGTGGAGGGTAATTCTCCCTCTTCACTATAATAGTGCGTATTATGTGTAGTATATTATCATCACAGCGCGCACGGAGCCGCGTGCATGACGATGATGATGAGATGACGATGAAGTTGCGTGGACGAGAGAGCAAAAGACGTCAACGAGCTGAAACATGCGTGGGGGCCAATCCATTTTGAATCTTTTTGAATTGTCATTTCGTAATCAGAGGAGTTTGGTGAGTTGGCAAAAGCAAACGAAGAAGAAGCAGCAGCATCGCAGCGAGGCAAGAGCTCGAGAGCAGAGAATACATCAAACATGCCATTTTCCCCCATATAAAAAAACTGCCGTCAACCGGCGTTGATTCAACGTATGTATGGGGGAATTGATGCTAATGCTAATCGACATTCATATCATATCCGTGCCACGTAATCAACCTTTCAAACAGCCAGAAAAGTACATTTAAGGATCTCCAACTCTTCCAACGCATAGAAAACCTAGCCGGTTTGCCAGGATAAGTGAACAAAATAAATGCTAAACTAAAGATACATACCAAGAGTAATGTATGTAAGTATTGTAGGCAATGGTTTATCGACTTTAAAATTTCCCTTGAAAAAATAAATGACTATTTGTTTCGCAGAAAGTCTTGCAGAATATTCAGTTATGTTATTGTGTTATCGAATTTCTTAATAAAAAGACAATTTTAATTAAATATTCGTTCCTGGAAATCATTCATATGTACTTAACATTTAAGGATCTCCAACTCTTCCAACGCATAGAAAACCTAGCCGGTTTGCCAGGATAAGTGAACAAAATAAATGCTAAACTAAAGATACGTACCAAGAATAATGTATGTAAGTATTGTAGGCAATGGTTTATCGACTTTATAATTTTCCCTGAAAAAATAAATGACTATTTGTTTCGCAGAAAGTCTTGCAGAATATTCAGTTATGCTATTGTGTTATCGAATTTTTTAATAAAAAGTCAATTTTAATTAAATATTCGTTCCTGGAAATCATTCATATGTACTTGCATACTTCCCGCCTGTAGTGGCTTCGTGACTGATTTCCTGTTAAATATTCCTTCCAAGAAGAACCAAATGTCAAAAAGCTAATGAGTAAGCCGGAAAAATGTAAGTTGAAATTCACAGAGCTCTACGATGACTTTCTTCATCCATCATATAATATTGCCATTGCCACTGTCTTGCTCCAAATGTCTAATTCAATATATATGATAAAAAACGCAACTACTGGAGTTGTTATGCATTACATCATCGTCATATATGTATCATTACTTTGCATACAACGTACAGACCTATAAGACCCATACATACATTGTCTGTACACGGAAACCAATATTCGATTTCGGCAATGCAAGCATAAAAAATAACGGATATTTAAGATCTGCGATCGTCCAACAATAAAATATAGCATCTATACCAAATTTAAGTAGTAAACAGGAAAAGGTTTCATCTTCATAGCTTCTGGTGATTCCACATTTTCAAATCTCATGGCGTCCCTCCCTAGAAAGAACATGTACCTATTGATCATGAACATGATAGACAAGCGGAAAAACTCTTCATTCTCCGTCAACTATTTCATCACGTGCTGGGAAGGCCCTTAAACTTAGTCACAGTCATGAACTTCATGCTGTAGAATGGATGTTGGTTTGCCGATTTCTTCTAAGAAAAGTAAGTGCTAATGATAACGGTAAAAAGATTTCTGTAGTCCGGCTTCATATCTCCATTTTCTACCATCCGAGGCGTAATACATTTGCTTATCTATCTTCTCAAAGCTTCCAACATGACTTTTGGAACTTGCGTAAGCACATTATCAACTCCTTCATTGGCTTGGTTTGCTTTCGATCGCTTTTTTGTGAAAGAAGAAAAAAATTATTAGTCATTGAGAGAAATGTACCTACATACATACTCACCAGCAGCAGTGCAAGCGAGCCAATAATAATATTATTATTATGAGATGAGAAAAAAGTACCTAAGTCAACTTGTTGATCCTCCCACCACCATGTCACACTCTCTCTGAGTCAATCTCCCCAACTCATTCATTTCCCCCATTAAACTCACATTCATATTTCTTCAGTTTGCTGAGATGCTGCTCTAATTATGTGTACTTGAAGAATGAAAGGGTAAGCTGTAAATATTTCTTCAGTGAAGAAAAACTCATGAATCACAGAGAGAGAATCCAAGTATTTATGATTCACCATACAAACCCTAATGAATGATATTATGAAAAGCTAAACCAAACATTATTCATTTTTTTGAACGTCTGACCCTGTTCCGTTCACAAAAATAAGTCCAATTATATTACGTATTACTCATATCCTTCCTTTTCCTTCGTTTATCGCTAATCATTAACTATGAATGGCCTGCCACAATATACCATTAAATGCACTTAAGAATTTCCTCCCCATTCTCATTCTTATTCTTTTTAATACTCCTCCTTTTTCTCTTCATGCTTGGTGCTTACTTGTGCCGATCGTATATAGTCCTGATGACTTGACTCTGCCATGCCAGCAGCAGATAGATATGATGATGATGACGATGACGACGGAGGTTATGTAGCTTGAACAGATTATGTATAGGAATGAAGAATGAATGTCGAACTGATTATTTGAATGTTGCTTTCCTCACATTATTTTTCAGCCTTGATAAGCCATGCATACTCACTCAGAATAAAAAATAATATGTATGTTCCTGTGTACCTAAACTAAGCAGAAATCAGTTTCTCCCATATTGCATGAGATGATGATGACGATGACTTTCCAACGCCACCACCAGTTGCTATCCTATTCAACCTAAGACCTTTTCCAAACTTTGAATGAATGGAATTAGTAATGCTGATTTGGAATTTTGAATGAAAATAATATATTTGAGTGATTTAGCTCCTCCATCGCAGTGCTCGAATAACATGAGGATGAAGTCGTGTATTCCATAATTTCTCAGGTTGTTTGTATGAAGGAAAGGTGGGAACACTATTTCAAGAATTTTGTACATTTTTTTCCAGAATCAGTTTTTATTATAAAATATAGACTATATTATTGTGGCTTTGATGAAAACAGAACAAGAAAGGATTTCTACCAGATAAGACTGGACGATCGAGATAAGCTGGTTTCCTGTGTGAGTCAAGCCAAATAAAAAAGTTGATAAAGCTTTCAAGATTCTTTTCGAGCATGGCGAATAAACGACGTAATGTATGGATGAAGTAATATATATAATATTATAGTATCATCTAACAATATTTTTTTCGTCTTATATTTTTTTACAATTGGTGATGCAAGCTCAATTTCATTCTCTGCAGATCATACAGAGACAGACATAAGTAAGTACATACATTGGCGTTCCTCAGCTCCTTTCTTTCATTTGCTTCATCATGTGTAAACGTACATGATATGTGTGATGATTGTAATGATGCTCAGGAAGCCTCCCATTTTCATGAAATATATATGAGTACACTACACAGACAGACAGTACTACACACAGAATACTGATATTATTATGTTTCAAAACAATATCACAAAAAATATGGTTTGGTTTGAATGAGTTACAAAGGTGGCTGGCTGCTTAGTATTGAGTTTTTTTATTAATGAAGATGTTAATGTGAGCCCAAGCAAATATGTTGCTCTTCGAGAAAGTATGTATGTATTTCGTAGAGGGTATTATATTATCATGCATCACAGCCTTCGATTTAGTATTCACATCATCCAAAACGCTAAAGCTTTTTTGATGTGAAAATTGAAATGGAACATTAGTCTTGGTATTTTT
Organism: Seira ritae; assembly: GCA_027744415.1. Lineage (NCBI taxonomy): Eukaryota > Metazoa > Arthropoda > Collembola > Entomobryomorpha > Entomobryidae > Seira > Seira ritae. The sequence goes on from JAHZNI010002715.1 coordinate 7,996, forward strand.
CGGCTGATGTTTTTTTTCAATTTCACTCATCAACCCTACTTCATTTAACTTTTGAGGTTGAAGCCTTCGAAAAATGCCCTTGACCCTTCCTCAAACTGAACGATAAGCTAATTTCCGAAATTAGTCTGTCGAGAGATAATGCTAAAGAATTTCACAAAACATAAAGTGTCTGAAGGAATGCATATGCCACCAAGGGATTCTTAAACATGGATATGGCACCAATAAGAGATTAGCACAATATGATGGGTGATGGGAGGATGAGGACACTGGATTTTGTAAATGAGGGAATCTTTATCTGTAAACGGTCACAAATGTCACAAGTTTCTCATGACTTCATTTTCTCCGTCATTTGGATTTGGATCAGCGGAAACCCTAAACCTACGGTTTATACTTAGATTCCATAACATTTTCCATAAAAATCTCGTTCATTATTTTTCATTTCTCTTTAATCTAATCTTCCATCTAGCACATCCAAGAAGTTTGTGGCAGCCTCACCGTCAGAGTCCCGAAGCAATATCAATATACCAGCGTACTTTTTGGGGTACGTATGTGTGTATGTGGTGCAAGTGATAATCTTCGTCTAAAATTTCTACATCGTCAGCATCATAATTTATTTTCGAGTTTTCAACAAGCCCTCTCCACTTTTCCATACTTCTGTGCTCTGCGGACTTGTTCAGTTTTACTTGGTATTTCCGGCGTTTTCTTCAATCGCATGTCATCAACCACTCCACGCACTTGTTCTGCCTGTATGTAGTCCTCTCCAAAAAAATTCGTAGTTATGCCTAAAACTTGATAGCTTTCTCGATTGCCATTTCATTTTTCACTCACTCGCACACTCTTTTTCCTCCCTCTCCTCTCTCGCTTCTGCATGGAAAACGCGTACCGAAATCTATGTTCAGACAGAAGCCTCACGTACAAAAAAAAATTCACAGGTAGACACGTAATTTTAATAACAATAATAAATTCCTGTATGAACTTACCATTGCGCAGACATTCGCTCTTAAAAAAGAATTTTTTTTCGTCGTTAAGTATTCCCTTGAGTATTATTTGCTCACGTTCAGGCTTTTGTCTGAAAGCGGACGTTATTTTCAACTTATTCCATACCCGAATAGACAAACACTGTAACATTCATACTAAAAAAGCTTACCTGCCTATGATGTGCAGGCATGAATAATAATAATAATAATAATAATGTGAGTTTGAAGACGATTGTAAGGTATAATATAAAAAGGGGCGAGAGAGGAGTAGGTATTTAACATTTTTTATCTTACCAAAAAAAAGTTTGCAACAACTGCCATGATGCCACGCATGCATGCATACTTTATGTATGGTACTGCCCGTCCGTCGAGACTTCCTTCTTATCATAAAATACAATCATGATCGCATCAAAAAATCTTTTTTGGGAGAGAAAGGACCAGGGAGGAATGCCTACATTTTATTGCCATTCCATTAGCTTCCCAATTAGCCAATGAGACCACGCCGTGCTTTCAAGCAGGGTTTTAATTTAACACATAAGACGCTACCGGTTTTCCAGTGGTTGTTAAACTCAAGACACTTGAGCGTCTTTTCTCCCTCTGCAGGCCAATAATTCGCTGGACACATGTTGCTTCGCCAGAGAGCATCAATCGAAAGAAAAGTTCGCAGGAAGGAAGTTGAAAATGAGCTCCGCTCAATAGAAATAAATATTATCATGATGATGATTTTTTGAGTATTGTGGGTTTTCTCAAGAAGGCTTTTTATGCTATTTTATTATTTCTGTGAATTTAAAAATTAGATGCTCTGTTCACAAGTGAGAATGAGGCAGGCGTTTTCTGCGGTTTCATCCAAGTCGAGTTGGTGATGGTGCTTATGCGTGTGAATATGACTCGGCTGCTTGCTGGGCTTGTCTCCCTCTGTCTTTTCAGAGTGCAAACACCTTTTGAAAGAGAAGAAGCTTAAAACTACTGAAAAAATATGGGATTATCAATTTTTTATTTTTTACCATTTTTTCGTGCAGTACTGGTGCACAATCTCTCACCTCGTTATCTTTTTTAATAGAAAAAGTAAAACTAAACCACAATGACTCGGCTGCTTGCTGGGCTTGTCTCCCTCTGTCTTTTCAGAGTGCAAACACCTTTTGAACGAGAAGAAGCATAAAACTACTGAAAAAATATGGGATTATCAATTTTTTACCATTTTTCGTGCAGTACTGGTGCACAATCTCTCACCTCGTTATCTTTTTTAATAGAAAAAGTAAAACTAAACCACAGAAACACAGCGGTGTGCTTAATACTCCACCGTAGGATCATCATGTCGACGACGACGAAGACGACGATGATGATGAATGCAAACCAGCGAAATTCTTTGTAAAAATACTTCTGCAACGCACCAGCAGCATCATATCACATCATCACTATCACCAACAAAAAGATTGCTTTTCAGACAGTGCATGGAAGAGGGGAGAGGGAGAGACAGGTAAAATGCGGACTTTTGAGGCGATTTAATAAGTGCAATAAAATAAGACGAACTCTTGTATCATCATCATCATCAGCATCACACATGTCGATATGGGAAGATATTTTTTTATTGTAGGAATCCCCTAAGTATGGATAATGGCAATCAATGTGAATGACTACGGGATGATGGTGGTGGTAAAAGGGATACATGAAAAAAAATTGTGATTGGCGATTACATTTTTGTTTGAAAGTTGGCACCGCTCTACACACACTCTCATCCCAACCAACATAACATAACACTCGCGGTGTGCTATATAGCACTGGTGGTAGTGTGTATTTTTTTGAACACTTTTGAAATAATCATAATAAAAGCATGCCTTTAAAAATATTACCTTTTCTGAGAGGAGGGGATGGTGATGGTGACGGAATAGGATATAGGGGATGATGACGATGATGAACAAACGCTAATAACACTTGCGGGGGAAGTGAGCAGGAACTTCTACAAAATATGATTATTGCACTTCTGCACAACTATGAAAAAACTTGCTATTCTTAATTTCTCTCTCGTAGTCTGTTTCGTCCGTGTATCAGCATCGCATCACGACCATGATCATCGTCGTCATCATCATCATGGTACATGCATCAATTCCATTATTGCCATTCATTCCAAGCCGTAATAATCATAAGTAATGTAATGTGTATATTTAAAATACACAGTTTTTTCGTTGACTTCACGTCACTCTCCTCGACGACGACTGACTACTACTCGATTCGACCGACATGCAGAATGCAGAAGAAGGCGACAGCGATAAAAAAAGTAGAAAAAAAGCTTTAGTCTTATAGTGGGGAGAGAGAGGAAAAACTTACTGCTCAACAGAATTTTTTTGTATGATGCCGAAAAGAAATGAGAATATTAAAAATATTTGTTTCGTCCTTTTCTCTTCCTCTCTTGGTTTATTGTGTGCACTATGTCTTTGACGAAGTCATTTGCACTTGTTGCTAGTTGAAGGAAGAGATAAAAAAGGAATAATAATTTTTTCATCACACAACTATCCGTCCATCCATCCATCCCGTCGTCGTCCTCTCTGGCAAAATGAAAGGACGGACACGGACGATATAGAGAAACAGTAAGTAAAAATGAAATGGTGTTGTTGATGATCATGAGGATGATGATGATGATGAAAGAAAAACATTATGTGGAGGAGACAGGGACCAAAATAATGAATAAAAAAGAGTAATAGTTTATTTTTACAGAAATATGCAAATATCTACCTTGCTCTGCGAAAAAAAGCTCGAAAACTGAAATGTGCAATATCCATCTGTTTTCCCCTTTTGTTAATCGGTCGTTAGTGTAAAAAAAAACTTATTTCTACCACCGCCGCTTACTGTTACTGCTGCTTCTGCAATTTCTGTTCCTGAAGAAAAGAGACGGCTGTTGTAATAACAATAATAATATAATATCCTTATTTCGAAAAAAATTATTATTTTCCCTTGCAGTTTGTATGCATTCCTACGGAACCACCAACACCACCGTCACCACCACTATAGTAGACCATGCCACACCACATAACGATTTTTTTTCATATCCCATTATGGTCCCGAATAATGTATAAAAACATGTGAAATATTGTAATTTTTTGTTCTTTCACCGTGAATATATCGGCTTCTTCATCACGTCGTGCATGCCACCGTCATGTCATCTATTTCATTCTTCTTCTTTTTTTTCCATCAATCCATCCATCCATCCACCCCCTTTTTACTTTGTTCCTCTGTCTGTCATAGAGAAGTCATAATGGTAGAATTTTTTTCTGTGCATCTGGTGGTAAGTCTGGCAGAGAAAATTATAATGCTTTCTGATTCTACCATTTGAGAATTGCCAATGCGGTTATTGGCTTAGAAAAAATGTTTTGTCTGTGGAATAAATGCATAATATAGCTCACTTGATTATTCTTTCGAAGAATGAGTGAGCGAGTGAGTGAATGAATGTTGGAATTATGTACGTTTTTCGTTTATTCACCTTTGCTCGTTTTGCAGATTACATTCATTAATTGTTTTAGGAAAATGTGGAAATTTCTCGTGTTTTATAAGCTCATTATGACACTGCACCGTGAGTGCAGTACATTTTCGTTTGATATCGAAGAGCTAATGTTTTAAGCTGGGATAATATTTAATTGATAAATTTTTGTATAATTCTGAAGGAGAAAGTACTCTTCAAACCGAAGACATTTATGAGCATGTTCTATCAGAGCAATGATAAATCAACGTGCAATGAAATGCATGCAAAAATTCTTTCGCTTTACCGAAATTTTGTAATTCTTAAACGCACAATTCTTCTCTCAAAATCTTCAAACTTGTCTCAAACGGATTCTTTCTTCTGAAATCTTCTGAAGTATCCAAATCCGTAAATATTTGATAAAACTAAACCAAAACCTTTCTGACTATTACTATGTACTGACAACTCAAAACAATTTTCAGGATATCAGCCAAAAATAATAATTCCGCACTCAAATTCATTAACAGAAAGGAAGCCTCATTAAAAACGTTATGTACATGCACACATAAATATGAGAATGAGATACTGCAGCTTGAGCAAGTAAAGTAAGCCACTTAATGTCGTGGTTCAGTTTAATACTAATCAAATGGATCCCTAGCACAAGAACTTACGTTACGAAATATTGATCTGATAAAAATTGATCTTAAAATCTTCAGACAAGTTAATGCATATTTGAAGGGGAATTTAAAAAAAATAATTGCAATAATACTACGTAAGATGATAATAATATAACATAGCATCGTTATTTCTCTGCAGGTACAATAAAATAAGCAAGGCAAAGTTCGAGTGTGAGAGATAAAAAGCTGTTGTTGTATTTCAAGTTTTTTTTGGACAGAGAGATGCAGGTTGCAGTGCTGACTTATTTTATCTGGATCACAAAACACATTTATTTCAGCGGTGAAGAGAAACCAAGCTAGTCAAGTCAACGTTAGTAATATGATTTAACATCCGTTCATATCCGGTGTAGTTTTTACTTTTAGGTGCATGCATACTTTTTTGGTATCTGCACTATTACCACTACTACTACTACTACTACTTCAGTGATAGTAATGATTTCGATGGAAAAGAAGTTGCACTAATAAAAACGGACTTAAAAAAGAAGAATGATATCGTTTTAATGTTATATTATGGATGAAAATTAGAAAATGGAAAAGCCGGTTTATGGGATTTCTTAGCTTCACTGAGTTTTTCCTCAATTTTCAGAAGTAGAAAAGAAATACCAGGGTTGGGTTTCCGTCTCGATTCATATGGAGCTCCTTAAAGTTATCTCGTGTCTCAGAATTTTACGCTGTGAGTATGGAGTGTAGTAACCCCCTTCACAAACAAACTCCCCCTGCGTTTTGCATGCACACCTTTTATCATCGTAATCATCATCAAGGAAAGATGGAGGAATGGTGATTGCTCCTCTGTTGCCTCGTCCAAGCATCACACACAACATCATATTTCTTTTCAGCCCTTCAATAAAAATGCACAAAAAAAGTTAAAAATTCTTAAGTCCATTTCCGGTGATGTTTTTCTAGTGGGTAGTCAGCAAAAATACGGTCCTCTCTAGAATTGTAAAAAGGAGTGAAGGCAGCGAAAAAGGAGGAAAATCTACTGACTGACCACTAGTGCAAAAGTTTTTTTTATTTTTATAGTCCAAAAAATTTCATGATTTGGATGATGATAAGGTTTGGATGGTGCAGGTAAAGAAAACTCAAGAGAAGCCACATCCAATCTACATAGCTCTATGGCATGACATGACCATTTCCGTTTTTATTTAATAAATGAAATGAATTCTAGTCAGTAATCATAGCTTATAGTCATGTTCATGATGATTATGGTGGTGGTGGTTGTGGAGGTGGCTTCACTTTTGCAAAGCGTCTATCAATGAGAAGAGCATGCGAAATGAGAGAAAACCGGTGGTTTTGCCTTTGCACTTTGGTGCATCTCATCAGCACAATGATTCATGATGGCTCTTCGTGCGTTGCTGTTGCTGCATATTATGATGGTAGCGGTGGTGGTGTCAGTAACTTAGCAGTAGAAGCTGCGATGCTTTTAGATCCGATTCCAGTAACAGCAATTCGCATGATGAATGATTTCAGCATTGAGGCAATGCAACTGCAATGCAACCTATTTTTATCGCAAGGGGTGGGAAATTAGATGAGAAATGTTGTCTTCATGATGAAACTTTATTTGGCAGTTGAACGATTTTTCATAGTCATCCACTNTGTTGTCTTCATGATGAAACTTTATTTGGCAGTTGAACGATTTTTCATAGTCATCCACTGTATTTTCACCTGCGCTCTCAACTGACTGAACCTTGGTAATTAAGTTTTGTTAAGCGAAATGAATACAAAGAAGCTATCATGAGATTGCCACCGGTAGTAAAAAGAAGGCAGTGGGGGCAGGTGCAATTAATGGTCTTCGTAATAACAATGCAAAGGCTAAAGCGCATTTTTTTCTGAAGTGTGAATTCAACTTTCCCGGATCGAGAGAAAAAAAGGAGATTAAATCGAAATTGTTAGAAAAAGAAGGTGGTTCGAACCAAAAGTGTAGTGTGTAATACATATTGAAACTGATACTTTCAAGGGAGCTGATGATGAGCATAGCACAATGTATTACACGCTGTTGCCGGTTTGGTAGCCATACACGATTACATTTTTTGCACTTTGTATTTTTTTTCTCTTCAACATTTTCGTCTATCTCGTTTCCGCAATAAAACGAGTGTAATCTCTCTCCTCATTTCAGATTAGAACTTATTGGTTGGCAAACGGCAATTAGGTAATCTGTTGAAAATCGAAACGAACTTAAAGAGTTTTTGCTTGTTCCCGTCATCATCAACCATATCCGGTTTTTTCTTCTGAAGAAGAAAATCCAGCAAAAAAAGAAGTTATATTTAGAAAAGGAAGCGCGCAGCAGCAGCAGCAGCAGCTACCCTGGTGGAATTCCTCTTTGATTCTTGTTAGATTGCCTAATATAAGATTTTGAAATTTGATAAAAATCGCTAATGTTGATTTTAATTATCATTAGATAGAATGAGAGAAAAACTAGACTGTCTAGATGTCTGGTTGGTTGGTGCTCCTGCCCTGCCTTCCTCTGCCTGGTGCGATTCTTTTGTGGTTCCACTACCTCGATCAACTCTGCATCATATTCAACTCCTGTGTCATCGTCTACCGTGCCGGCCTTTGAACTTTCCTCTTTACTTGAACAGCGAAAGGCGAAATATTTTTTTATTGACGGGAGAAAACGTCCATAGAACAGAACAGGGTTTGCTCGTGCAACCTGAACTTACATAAAACATACAACATGTTTCGTTAAAAATATTAATAGATATAATTATTTTACATTTTATTTTTATAACTAAATTACTTTATTTCATGGCACTCTCTTTCCTGTCCAATTTGTTTTAATTTATTGGCGCTCCATGTTTTCCCTTGTTGTGCAAACTAGCTATCATCAAAAATGGAGGTTGTAGCTTGCTAAAGATTTACCTGCAAGGTAATAGGCAAATAAATAGTAATTAAAGATTATATCTCCTCCTCTATCTTTCCTTAATCTAAGAAAGATAGATAGTTAACTGCGTGAATTTTGCAGGAGTTTTCTGGTGTTCTTTGGCAAAGGATTTGATCAAGTCGGAAATGAGACGATCGCATTCAAATAATCCCCTACAAAAAGGCATTGTAATTCGCTTTTAATTTTCCCTCATTTCTTTTGAAAAGTCTTTAATATTTTTGAGCAACATCATCATCATTATCATTCATCTATCCATCCATCCATCATCATCCACAAAGTGAAAAGATCTCAGGTTTCATCCGAGACGGAAATGAAAGATGTTTCTTGATATGTGAGAAAGAGTGAAGCCCGAAGTCAATATTTTTTTGAGATGGGAAACAGATGAGCTTTTAAAAAGTTCTGCAGAAAAATCCCTGTTCAGCAGCATCCTGCTCTCATGAATGAACGAATGCAATATAATTTCACAAAGTCGCAAATCAAAAAAGACTCCTCGTCGTCGTCTCTTACGTAAGTATAAAATTACTAGTTTTATGCACAACCTCTCTCTCTCTCGTCTACACTCATAACGAGATGGTTTAACCTAACCCGTGTTTTCGCACTAGTAGCAGTTTTACTGAAAAATCCGCTTCCCGTTTTTATTATTATAAGTGCTGGGAAAAGTCTTTCTCGCCAGTTCCCAATGAATCAAAAAAGGAAAAACTTTAACCCAACACAACACAAAAGAATGTGGAGGAAAACAGACAAAAGAAGTTTAGTTTGTATAGACTCTCCTCTCCTCTTCATCGGCGGACAGAACCACTGATGTTAGTGTTATAGTGCTGTTATGTTTCTGCAGATTGTAAAATATTTTTTCCTCCTCCTATCAATTCTACTTGCTTCTCTCTCGCCGCTTATTTTCTCGTTTTTCCTTTTGCTGAAAAAATAAACAAGATTTTGTATCATCATCAATATCATCATGTACGTATGCATTTATAGGTAGGTACTTTTCGGCTCAAGTTTGGCTTCTTCTCAGTCTTCATATCTCTTGCTGCCAACCAGACCAATGTCTTATTGTTTTTTTCAAGAGTCCACTACTATTTTTTGCGATTATTATTATTCAGTTTCATATTAATATTTAATTCATTTTTGAAAGTTTAGCTGAGATTGGTTGGTCGGGCAAAAAAAGGCGAGAACATCACTGAACCACACACACACGGAAGCGATTTCCGCTCAAGATATTATTTGATGAACTCCACACTATCTTTGGCTAGCATTTACTCCTTATCATGATTCTGTCATCTTGATAACATCCAATTTTTACATTTTTCCCATTGCCAGAGAGATAGGAAGAAAGCTCTTGGAACAATTGGAATTTGTCGATGGTAAGAGAATCGCCATCACCACACCACACTGCGCAGGGCATAATATGAAGCTGTGTGTGTGTACCCGGTGATAATAGTTTTTTTTCTTGAATTTCCGGGCGGTTACGGCATGGCTTGGCCGGCGGATGAATATATTATAGATGTGAAGGGAGTTTGTTCGAAAGTTTATGCATTATCCGTCATTATCATCATTATTAATGGCAAAGCGCGGATTACTTACATGTACATGTACATTTTATTTAATGGGAATCAGGTAGTTAGCAATTCTCCCAGGATTCTTTATCAGTCATGTTCACTGACTGGCTACTGCTGCTGCTGGTGCAACTGGGAAGTTCCTACTTGTCGGAGTTTTTCCACGAATTCAAGTTACTATGTAGCATATTATAGTATCAGGCATCCTTGAGTGAGGCAACTTTGCTGTTACTGGTACATACACGAATATAATAAAAAAAAAGCTGGGAAAAATTATGCATTTTGCGTTGGGGAAATAACGAGGGAAGGCGCGATTTCGATGTGAACTTACGGTATCAATTTTTCAAGTTGCACGTCACAGGAACTCTGTGTGTTATTACTGCAATCCTTATTGAAATCGACTTAATGATGATACCAAGTAGTTATTGTTGTGGAGTCCGGAGCAACCTTCCCCTCCCACGGGAATTTTGCCGCATTTATTATGGAAAAATGGGAGAAATACATATGCAAAAACTCAACTTGCTCTGCGTTTATTACACATTGTCTGACTGAGTTGAGTGAGTTAGGAAAAAGGAAGTTTGCAAACAAAAGACTTTATTTTTTTCGCTTGACACCGTGTCATATTCAACGTTTATCATATTAAATCATCCGCACGTCACCGTAAATGGCTTATTATGCGTATATGTATGCATGTAAAATGAAAGAAAAATTGCGTACCTATGTACTGGGTAATTTCTGGGTTGGCAATCAACATGCCATTGTAAGTGGTTGGGATGAATTCAGCAATTTAAAAAAATGAAGAAAGGTTACTTACTTCGAAATTGAATGCTTTGCCTATGAAGCTCACATCATCGCAAATTACCTCATTCATTCGTATGGGCTTGGTTGGTATTAATATGCAAGCGAACGTGAGTGAGTAGTAAAAAGCCTCATAAAAGGAAATTTGCAAATCTGAAGCCTTTTCCCTGTTGACGCGTCATGAGTGCTTGTCTGGCCCTCTGCGGAGAAAAATTAAAAACTTTTCAGCATTGCCAACTTCTTTGGTTTCAAGAAGCTCTGGCGGAGGGCGCTTACGATACGACGCCAAGGATTTGTGCAACAAAAACAAACGACGAAAATCATGAGCCAAATTCATTGATTCATCTATCATAAAATGATAAAGTTGTCGAAAACAATAATAATACTACAGTATGCGTGCATTATTCACCGATTTATCTTCAGGTATGAAGAAGACTAAATGTTTATAAAAGTTTTAAAAAGTAGCATTTTTAGCGTTTGCTGGAATTCAGCAACAAAATCATTGTATTGTTGGGGATAACATGTTGGTTTATTTCATTCTTGGAACATACTTACGAGGATTTTTAAAATAAGCAGTAGTGGCCGGCCAGAATACATAGTTGTGCGTCGCAGACTAACGACCATTTGATAGGGTTTGCATTATGTCAATTAATCTTATCAGTCTCGTCTCCAAGTTTGAATGTTCGTTTCAAACTTAATGAATACTCGGACAGAAAAATGATATGCATTACATTACAGCACATGCTCATTTTTTAAGTAATATGAAAACAGGGCTACTGGCAATATCCGATTTAAACTTAAGATAACATAACACGTCATTTTAAGTATGTTCGTCTTGAAGATTCGACAAGAATGTTTGGTAAGTTTCATCAATCTCATTTCTTACAAATAAACTAATCAATTCATTGTTGAAGGGCCTAAATCTAATGATTGGCTAATTTAGCTGGTAAAAGTTGATTTCATGTTTTAAAGTTGATTTGATTTTGAGTACATTAAAAGTAAAAGGTTAAAGAAATTGATAATCTTAGTTTAAATCAATATGGTGTTTTTAATTCCTAGCTAATTGACTTTGCAGCTCGCTGAATGTGAACATTTGGGAAAAGGGTCGATTCGAAATTCGAATTACATAAAAGGATCAAACGTATGGTCATCTACTTACAGCATAAAGTGATAAAACAACGTCAACAAAATTTAAGAGGTAAAATTATAGAGGTATATTACTTAAATATGAATATGAATTTTCATGCTGATTTCACAATACTTTGGGAAAAATCAAACGCAAGGTCCCGGGAATATTTTTGGAGTACCTTATAACTTATGTTATGACAATTAAGAACACTTTAAGTTAACTATGAAGCTCAATAAAAACTGGAGTTTCATTTTTAAAAAATCCTACGGCGGCAACTTCATGAGAATCAGAATTGTTAAATGGGACTACAATACGAAAACCCAACTCAATTGAAATGGAAAGTTCATATAATATAACAAATTGAGTAAGAAGTTCATGATTCCGGCCAATTTTAGGCGGCCGAAAATTCGCGCAAATCTTTCTTGGTTGTCATGGCAACATTTGTGCTTAAAGTTAGTTTCACATCATATTCTTTCAAATATTTATTGTGTGTAAATTTTCAGTTA
>JAHZNI010002716.1:0-10313 GCA_027744415.1 Seira ritae
ATTAACGAAAAAGAAATAAAATACAATTTATTTAAGTTCACTTGACATGACATCGTACATTCCTCGTTGAAAGAGCCTATAGCGATTTTTAAAAAAATTATAATAAGTATACCAATGCCTAAACGTATTTATTGCAAAGGTTTTCAAAAGTTTTGTTGGGTACAAATTGTACCACAACCACATATGCCACATGCATTATACATAAGTCACTAAATGCATCATTTTCTTCGTCTAATCTCATTCTCAGGCTTAATTGTGCATCACGACGACGACGACGATACACTTTTAAAGAATGCGACTTGCATTCAGAAACAAAACAAAAATTAGAGCTGTAAGGTTCTCGCTCTTGGCTCTCATTCTCCAACTCTCCGACGTGTTCCTGTTTCTAAGAGAGGCTCTATTTTGCATAACAAATTTTCGCTACTATGTATTACGCTTTTTGGCACTTATTCATACAAAAAATACTGTAGATATGCATTATAATATATGGATACACAGCACATGCACACATAGAATTCCAACTAAATTCGCAGTTTCGTCTACGCGATTATTTATTTTTATTATGCGATGTTTGGTGCTGTTATATGCATGCCGAAATGAGTGGTAAAGGCCTCCTCCTAATAGAAGCATTTATTTTGCGATGTATTTCCTACTTCTTGTCTCTGCATCTCACCAGTTTTTTCTGGTTTTCACTTTCAGCGTTTTTTAGACGCATAATAACCATTAAAGCAGGAGCAGAGCAGAGGAGCGAATGTAAATAAAAGCTAAACTGTTTCACATTTTATGCTCCAGTACGCCTCACTCACTCGCTACTTATCATTTATGATTTTTGCTTTCGTCAGTTTTTACCTGTTTCTCTCTGAGCCACTGACAGACCTCTCGCTGGCTTCGCTATTTTTTGCTCAATGTTTTGGCTGGCAACATCATATTATCGTGCACTGCATATTATTGCATGTTTAAGTCCATCATCGTTACAAAGTGGGAAATGACATCGAACAAGCGAGGGCCGTGAAGGAGAGGGACACGAGGATTATGAAATGACATAATATTAGCATTACTACAGATTCATTAGAGTCTCTATAAATATTCAACGTTGGCACAAGGATTATGCCCAAATTACTCAAATTAGCTAGAACTTATTTCTACTCGATGACGGTGCAATTCATTGTAAATGATGGTCAAACAAACCATGTTTACTTATGTGTTCAACAGTCACAAGCAAAAATAAACATTTTTTTAAATGAGCGCATTACAAACTACACATCCACCTAACAAGAATGATTTATTTAGTTCATTTTTATGGTCGCACAATTAATTAATATTCCTTAATTTTTCACAGAAATGTTATGACTGGATGGATAAAAACCGTCGAGGATGTTTACTCTTGTCATGATGATATTCTTTACTTTTTTCCTGGTAGTGATGCCGGTGCCTAGCTAGCATAGCACTTACCTGTAAAGTAGACTGACTGGCCGGACTGGACATGGCCGAGCACCGGAGCACCTACCTCAACCTTGACTTGACTTGAGGAGAAACGCACCCGCCTGCTCCAGCTCCAACGCGAGATAGAAACAGAACTCTGTTTATCAAGCGGAGCATCGAATTAAAAAAAAGTTGCATGTCACGAAACACCATAACTTTTGACGACGTCATCAAAAGCAGTCATGAAGGTAGTTATTAGCTTACCTAGCTTATAGCTCATGTTCGTCATCATCATGAATGCCAATAATTTTACCTATGAGGAAAATTTTAAACCCAAACTAGTGTTGATAGGTTCAGCAAATGAATGCAAAAATATAAACAAAAAACGAAACAAAGTTTTCCGTACACAAGAAGCATAATTGACGTATGAGATGACGAGATATTATAAACATGCATTGCGTACGTGAATAATATTAATGTGGAAAAAATTCTGTTTCATCCCGGAATTATTTTTCTCGATACTCGATGCTATGGATGGATGGTGCAATTTAGGAGTCCAAGTACTTGGTAATTAGTAATGTGTTACTAGTAAGTGGAAATCTTTAAACTGTACTTAGTACGAACAGAGCTCATTAGTCAAAGTTGTTTCTAGGATGATCAAGAAGAACAAGGTTTAAATCACTAAGTACAATTACTTCATCCAAGCTCAAGAACTCAGAATACAATACAGTTGCTCATTAGTCTATAGTCTGGCTATTTTTTCCTTTGCTTATTTATTTATCTTCTCCAGGGAAGAATGGATCTTCGTTATTTATTTATTTTTTGCTACGTGCTGGTTTGCACAAAATGGAAGGAAAGTGCATTGCTTGATGCATGTTTTGATAAAAAGTATTACTGAGTGCGTGGGCTTTTGAGGGTGTGTGTGTGGTGGTATAATATGCTTTTTTTAACCATATCGTCAAATTGTTTATTTTTCGTTTCTCCTCTGACGTGGTAGCACGTTATTTTCACTCGTAAACACTTTCCCAAGCCTCATTGTGAAAGACTTAGGGAATCCTTTGCCATTTCATTAATGAATCCTTGCCTTCTTTTTTCCTGATCTGTGAAAGCTGCTTTTCTTTTTAGGTTCATGTTCACGGGAATACATACTTAAGTCGATGTGTGAGACTAATGAAATGTATTATTTCCCTCCATCTTTCATAATTTCTTGCAGACAAACTTCAACAATGTGTTCTACACCAAGTTGGGAGTACCTATAATTCCAGGGCTTATCTTCCTCCTATTTTTCTGGCTTTTATATGTGCTTCCTTAGTATAACTATGTACATGCTTCGAATTCATGCGTCCTTGTGGGCTTCCACATAGCTCCAGGCAAAAAACTGACTAAAAATAAAAGGAAACAGCTGGAAAAGTTTTGGCGGCTTCCTCTCCCTCCATCTTTAGCTCTGGACTGGGAAGAGTGATCTAGATCTAGCTTCTGGCTCCGACTTCCTTCTCTAGCTTTAATAAAACCATAGTATACGCTAGATAGATACGACGTCAGCTCAAATTCTTTATTTAATGGATGGGCTCTAAAAGACCAACCGCAGTAAGCCACATTAATCTTTGATTCCCGTTATTCATGCCAGAATTCACAAGTCATGTCATTGTAATAAATATGAAGTTGAGGAGAAAGTACTAGTGACGTTGTACTATGTCTCCATTTAATTTTAATACGTTGTTGCTTCGAGGCGAACTTTTTGAAAGGTATTCAATCTTTATATTGTCTGCATCTGGTCGATCCGATTCCTACATATTGATGCATTTTGCGTCACACTTTCCCCTGAAATATTTTTGCAAACAGCATAAAACTGTTTTGTGTACTTTGTACGTGGAGAAAGTATAAACTTAGATGCATGTACAATGAAGAAAGAGTAAGTGATTAAGACTGATCCAGGAAAATACTTACGTAAATTCTTTCTGTTGTTCAAGCTTGTGGATAAAACATTTACCAACTGAGTAGTAACTAGTGCAGCAAAAGGAAGCAAGCAAAATTGTGCTTATCATGCGCAAATATGAGGCTCCTCTAGAAGCCAAAGCAACACTAATTCAAAGTCGTTTTTACTCCATTCTCCTCCATGTATATAAAACGGGAGACTCAAAACTAAAGAGTTTATTTTGGTCTACTCGAATTCACCTAATTACGTACGAGGTATTCTATCTCAGTCATTCCCCATCATCACATTTATTTAGATTACCAGATTTTCAGAATGACAACAGGAAAAAAACATTTAAAAGTGTTCTATTTATTTCCATCAACTCTTATTTGTTCAACGTGTCCTTCTTTTTATGCATCAATCATTTAATAAAAGTTAAAGCTAAATCCTAATACACCATGTGATGTGAGTTTGAATTGAATGCTATCATAGGTATATATATGTACCATACCATCAGCATTAACAAAAGGACTAACAGTCTATCTCTTCAATTCCTTCCAGCCTGGAAATGTCGTCAGTAGCAGAGGCGGTGTTTCCCCCGAGAAAAGATTTCAATTACTGTCAAATTCGCATCATCCGCAATCCACGTCACACGGAAAATTAAAGGATCGAGGGACAAATACATACTTTATTTACGGGGAGAAAACCATGCGTTTCCATTAACCTTGTCCTTATTTCCATCACCCTGGTCGACAAAGGGCGATAAAATAAACCTCAAGCAGGCCGGGGAAAGTCCTTGGAAAGGATTATTTTAGGAGTTAGTTAGGTATCTAGGCGTACGAGGAAGTATCCTCCTACACATGCCATTAAATAGGAGAGCATGCGGATAGAGCGGATGCGGATCTTGACGTATTCTTTATTCCTCTACACCCTTTCAACTACTTTTACCAGGGCAACTTTCTCTCTTCAAATTTCAAACTTTTGTTTAGACTCTTGTGTTTTTCACGGAAGTCCCACATGAATAAAAAAACTCCATCTCACTATAATTGCATTTACCAACTACATACTACGACTACCTTTTATGTTACGTCAGAAAAGAAGCAGGGAAACACACATAATGTAAAAGTCACTTACCCAAAACTTGCTGCTCATGGCCCATGGCCTCATTAACTTCTCCCGAGCGATGTTTAAGCAAGTGATGAAATTTCAATTGAAAGTGGAAAGTATCCGACCAGTTATCACATCACCTGCGAATGACATGAAATCACGTTGTATGCTATGATCCAATCTGAATTCATTGTCGTACGTGCTTCAATCTCCACTGACTGGCTTCATCGGATTTAACTAGACTTCAATTTAATTTTGGAGGAAGCATAGATTCGTGAGTTCCCTTACGATGAAATGCTATGCTTAGCTTGTTACGTATGGTGATGGTAGCAAATCCTTGCACTACACAGGAAACGCGATATATGTATTTTACCAGCTAGCTACATAGCATGATCCTGTAAATTTTGTGGACCGACCACCAAAATACTAAGCTAATCCTCCAGCTAAGCTAAAAAAAGATCCAGGCTTTTCTTCTGGTAAACATTGAATCACATGCTAATTTTTATGAACGTAAACATGATAATCACAATATCATAAGTACAATGCATGGCTATATTATTGGCTGATGGCGATGGTGGTGATGTATTGAAAGAACAATGAAAAGATAAACCTTTGCGTTGCGTTACCTTTTAATTTCACAATTATTACAACTCATGTTTTATGATGATCATCATCCCATCCTACACAGAGAGCACATCACACGGAATTGCGTTTTTTCTCGTATGTCACGTTGATTTTACTCGTGAAGGAAAATTTAATTGATTTATGCAATAAGTAAGATTTTCTACCGAAATGCAGGAATTCTTCCCTTCTCAGAATGTTTTTTACTGACAATGATTCTATTGTTAAAAGCGCTCGTACATCTTATCCCGTCCCGCAAAACTGAGATTGTAAATGAGCCGTCTGAAAGCCAGTTTTCCGAGACGAGCTAGCTGAGAAATGAAATGCGTCCTGTCCTATAGGTGAAAATCAGGTTGTTTCGTGAAAGGATTTTGCATGACCTACAAAGAAAAAGTAACAGGGACCAGTTCATATGAAAGACATACTTGTGCACACACATACACACAAAAATCCGTTCTGTTTGCGTTTCGTCATCCTCACATCACATCTCATCTTCATCCGTCCGTCCGTTGTTTTCTCTTGATTTAAGCACCGAAACAAAAAAGAAGATATTTGGCGCAGGCAATACGATATTTTTTCTGTAGGAAGACAAGATTGAAAGATGAATCATAGATAACTGTTGTTCCTCCTTGGTGAGCTGAAGAAGCGTATAGTATAGTCAAGTTAATGCATCTTGGCTTGTTGTCAAATTTTCATACCTACTTTTACTTACTACGCATGTAAGGAAAAAAGAAAACTCACTTATGGCATTTTATCTCTCTATCTCGAATTGCGAATTGCGCCTTTTTTCCTGCGCATATATGTACTTCTTAATGACCTTCATGAGCTCATAAGAAAAAAGATGATGGGAGTAAATTCAATAAATTAAAACCGTTAATTTTTTACGATCCTATAATTTAAAGGAATGTGCGGAACTGCTTTGAAGAAGCGCGTATATCATACGATTTTCATTTTGAGAGCAAAGTGGCTGGATTTGGAGTTTGAGTTGGGGCAATGAAATCGAACAGAATCCTTTTTAAATAATTATTCTTGTACATATCTCAAAGAAAGGGTTCAAGAAATCCACTTTAAAGCAGGTTTTAGTTAGTATAGTAATAAATTCTCGTATTGAAAGGAGTGATTGATGGGGAGAGTGATGTGATGATGATGCAATGAAAGATGAAAATGTTGTCATCCTTGCCTTACCTTGATTGCTTGGTCGATCCAATCGTCAAATCTTTACGATGCAACAATAAATAAATTTGAATATTAATATTTGGGTCTTGTCTCGCTCGATGCGTCACATGTTTCGATTAACTGCGCGTTCTCAGAACTCTCATCATGTGTCATTAGGGCATTCCGTAAGTAAATATTTACGCTCGTTCCTTCACATTCCTTTCATAATAAATTAAAAAATTAAGAGGAATTCATCTTAAACATAATTTTGTATTCCTTTCTGGAAAATTCGGAAGTAAAATGGATTTGGCAGTTGCCTTAGAAAAAAATAATATTGTTTACTTATGTAGGTAATTGATTTACAGTTATTTCTAAATTTACAATATAGTTTGCTTGTAAGGTTATCAACTTTTAGATGATCTAGAAAATTGGACGATCATAATGATAATGATGCACAAATACATGCCTACACCGACCGATAGCACGTCATTTTCGATGGACGCTTCGAGTGAAGTGAAGTGTTGTGGTCATTCAAACCGACTCTCTGACTCTGGTAGATTCTGATGCAATATGCAATTAAAGTTGTGGAAGAAGACATGAATTCTTGTATTTTGTTGTTATGCGATCTGCGCAAAGGTTATTGCCAACTGTATCGCGAGAAAGATATGACATGACATGGACTCTAGCCACTCAAGTACCTAATGCGATCCAATTTCGTGTGCATGTTGTTGACAGGGAAAAATAAAACATTTTCCATGTGATCCATTCGTTTTTCATCTCCTCCAGGTCACATTGGGATTTGGAAGGTGTGCCTCCAACTTTCCTCTCTCCGATTCGTCCAAACTTATCGTGTGTCACCAACTTTTAATGCGTCGGACGCTAATCTCGCATCACAAGATTACTTTGGTTTGGCGGAGAAGGAAGATAATCTGGGGGAAAAGATTAAAATATTCAGTGATATGACGATGACGGCGATGCTACGTGACTTGTCATATTATCATCATCATAAGGGTAACGTCCAAATCCAGTCATTTTTTTCAAGATGTTTTGGTGTACAATCTCACCAAAACAGTTATTTTTTCCAGCTGCAAAATAGATTATTCAATTGATAAAGAATAACCTGGGGGTGTGTTTGCATCAAATCAGAATTATGTTGCAATCTCAATCTAAGATAAGAATCGAACCGTGTAGGCGTGTCATCCACATGCCCTTAATTCTATTCTGACGGCGTTTTACGTTATGATGCCCATGACTAATTAGACCTCATATTTTTCATTAGTTTTCCTCATTCCAGTTTACGCACGAGGCTGAAGAAAAAAACAGCAATTGTCATTGCGTAACTCTACACACCACATGAGAATTACTTAAACAGATTACTTTGCTCCCGTTTGGGAAAATACCGTTTGAATTTAGGATGACGAAGGGCATTGGAACGATAATTCACAAATTCGCATAACCTTACCTTAATTTGAATTCACAGACGTTTTTTCTGTAAGTGGAAGTGAAAGGTCGTAGTATTGCGAATTTAGTAGTATTGCGTCGTATTGTCATGTCGGAGTCGTGAGAACACACGAATAATGTCCATTATGAGGAACACGACCTTTACAAGAATGGTCTGGCTCTGGCTTGTGCGTCAATGCATCACTTCATATTTGTTAACAATGAGAATCGTTTTTCAATAGGTTGCAGGTAAGTAGAGTAGATACCTACGTCATAAAAGCAATTTAAGTTACAGCATCATCATCATCCATTATTGCATTGTAGGAGGAAGGATGAATTTTTTTACATAGCAGCAAACATAACATACAGCCATAGCCATTCCTCTTCTAATGAATGAAATGAATTGCGATCCACTCATAAACCAAGCGTATAAACTGCATGTAAATTTGTTTCAGCTTGCCAGATCGCATCTGCATTCATGATGATGATGACGATGGCACGCCAAATACAATTGTCCAAGAGGAAGTGTGCACAATGCACAGTTCCCCAGAGAGAGCAGAGTCCATTCATTAATGCGAAATTTGTTCATGAATTAGACCATATATAGCATTGTGTTATGTTAAATTTATGTGACGTCAACGAGTAAAGCTGGAAATTCTAAAAGATTTGAAGCAAACCGCAAAAAATACTGTTTGGCAAATAAAAACATGTCCTGTATTTCTCTGAAAGTCTCTGTGAATTTCCACCGAAAGCCACATCCGCGATGTGATGTACATATGCCTACCCGCCCGTATGCATGTGTGTTATGTTGCGAAAATGTTTTGGTTCTAGCCTAATATTTGTTTGCAATACAATTTCAAATGTTGTCAGCGTCAGCAGGCATAATTATTGTAATGATGATGATGATGAACATCCTGACGGGGTAACTGTAGATGACATCAAATCAAAATGAAATAGTACTCATTGCACACATATTCTAAGAAAGAACATCTAACTTCCGTTTCTGGAATGACGGCCAAAGACTCCAGTATGTTTTGGGAAAAAAATAGCCTTGCCAAGAAAAGGAGGAAAGCCACACAGATCATCAGCATTATAAAAGTTAAGGCTCTGGCTCTATACTCACTAAAGCTTCTATGCAAAGTTGATTTACTAAGAATTTAAGAGGGGAAATCTGATGCCAAAGGCAGATGTGATGAAAACCAAAGTTTTCCATTACCTATTTTTATTTCAAAAACTTTAAGGACTAATACTAGATAATTAATGAGTGCTATACTGCGTCATGCTGTCATCCTCACCATTTATATACTTATTTAGGGTTAGGATTAACTGTTTTTATTTTTAAAGTTTATCAGGAATTAAACAGAATCAGAAGAAAATTTACTTGGTTATGCGCTCTAGAGCAACCAAGAAAACGAAGGTTTCAACCATTAAGTTTCCATTAAATATGGATGCTTATGTGGTAATGTGTATTCATGTGATTTCATTTTACTGCGAAAGGATCATACTTGGAATTTGGAAATGAATGGATGAAAACCGTTTCAAGTTTTAAGAGCACTGTCCTTACTTGGTTTAAACTCAAGGATATCTTATAAAAATTTGTGTGGTTCAATAATAATATGGATTTATATATCAACTCACGTTTCTTCACCCCTTTTTCCTCAATGGAAAATTTCAGTGAAGCAGAGAGTCAGTGAGACAGAAAAAAAAGATCACATCACATTGCCATTGAATCAAGTTGTAGTAACTAAACAACTCATTCGTAGTAATAATGATAATGATCATACTTAAGCGTGTACTTTGAATGAATCTCGCCATTCATGAAATTACGACGAGAGAGTTCAAAGATCAATCAACAGCTTAGGTCTGAAAAATAAACTAAACATACCTACGCAGTAATACATTCATTGCACCATGCGATGCCATGCCACATGATGATTCATTATTAGGTATGATCAAACACGGAGCAACTCGAGGCAAATATATGTGACAGGAAAATACAGCTCTAAATACAGCCATTTGGGAGTTTTACTGCGCTGCAGCAGCAAAGGATAACGGAATCCAAACTTTCCTAATGGTCACTTGCTACTGCAATGGGTTAACATGCTGACTCCCACATCTAACTGGTCATCGAAATTGGACATCTTCTTTTGAAGTTTATGGGAATGAATGAGGGCAATTAGATCATTTTTAATGAGTCCAGGATTTGCAAGTTCAACTAACAAAAGTTTTCCTTATTCCATTATTACATATAAAATGAGACCGGAAGTTTAGTAGTAAACATTATGCAATGCAACCTCCTCCTCGTCATCCTTCGCTTGCATAACAATGCTTTTACCGGGCTTCCATTAGAAATAGACAAACATTGCATAATACAATTCTCATATTCGCAATTTGATAAAGATTGCGAAATTTAAGACGTAGATCTTCTATAATGAGCATGAACATGCATGATTGGCTTCGACACAAGCTTTCTCTTCCAGGGGAAAAAGCTAAAAATAATATTGGGTACCCAGATAAGTTATAGATGAGATCCCTTTTTGCAAACGCAATCGTTTAGCTTTATCATTTTTATTTTTACCTTTATTAAGTATTACGCCAGAGGTTGAGCTATTTGCTTCTCAGTAGACGCATTAGCATAACCTCCCACCCACCC
>JAHZNI010002717.1:0-14913 GCA_027744415.1 Seira ritae
TTAGCTTTAATTTTTTTTCGTTTGCGTAGATCGGCAAAGGGAAAAGTATGGTTTTATTATTACTACCAGCTATTACATAAAAAAATGTGATGTTATGTTGTTCTCCAGCCACTGACTACTCCCTTCCCTCCCTCCATACGATGAATGAGGGGGTATTGTCCTTGTAAATAAAAAAAAGTTCGTCGATGTATGTATTCATTGTAGGTTTCCAAGAATCACTGCTCAGCTCAGTTTATTGCTAACTTTAATATGCAGAAAGCTACTTTGCATTCGGAAAGACCTGGCTGATCCCAAATTTGTTAAAATAGATTTCAAATGTCAAGTTAATTTCAAACTTCAGGAAAGAAGCCAGACATTTCTTTTGCAAGTCAAAACTTTTTCTTCAGAGATCTGCTTGTCCTTCAGTATACGTTTCGATTTCGAATCCAACAATGTATATATAATGTAGGTAGGTATGTAATCTTCCTTTGCTCGCAGGCGTCAGTGCGACCGAAAAAGTTTTTTTCTGGATAATCTGCGTAAGCATGGTATGATGACGACAGCAAAACACACATTCATAATAAGCCATGTCGGGGCAACCTGCAGCTTGGCAAATAAGGTAAACCCCAACCTGGTCACGTATCCATTATATCCATCTTCACGGTATCATTTACGATCAAAACGAGATTGTGATTGTGACTGTTGATACTTCGGAATCAATCATCTCACACACACAACTTACTTCGCCATTTATCTGATTCGTCGGCCAGTTCAAATGGAAAAGATGATCTTATTTTGAAAATGACTGTCAATTTTGTCTTATCATTTCTCGTTTTCATATTACCAACTGAATACTTACATCCATCTTATCTGTTTATCTTGAAGTGTAAGTGCCTTCCAGAAAAAAAATCTTCAATAAATAATTCCTTTTTTCATGAGGAGTGTCGTACAATCCCAATCACAGGGAAAGGGAGTTTTACGAGGGATGATTGTAGAGATGCGAAAACTATGTTTCTGTTTAGCCTTTGAGCAAAGCACAGGTAGCTCAGAAGCTCCTTGTTCTCTGCACACACCTATCATTAAAAACCCATTCACATCATCATAACTCCTCAAAGTTATTGAAAGAGCAGTGCTTAGATGATCATCATCCTCTAAAATGATACAGAAAATCATCATAATTTTCACGAAAATGATTAATACTACTAAACACTACACGTTGGTACTTGCTTCCTCGTGGAAACCTGCAAGACTAGTTTTTTGCGTGGTTCTGGTTGTTCTAGCTTGCTTGGGCTTAGATAGAAGGATGATGAAGACGATGCTCACTGGCTTGGTGCTTAGTACTTGTCTCATCTTTCTCATCTGCGGTATCTTGCTTTTTTGGAACATGCCTGGGCTTCCTTCCTCAAAAAGTGGAGTGCCCAACTAACACTACCCACAAAAGCGAAAGTAAAACTTTTTAAATGATTATGTACAATAGATAATGACATGAGCATGATGTGTAAACGACTTTGTTGCCTACAATGAACCTGGGTTTATTTAAATTCCTGAACTTATACTAGGAAAAGTGTCCATGTATGTAATTCACGCATATCTACATGAACACAACTTGAAATGCGGTTATTAGCTTTAATTTTTTTTCGTTTGCGTAGATCGGCAAAGGGAAAAGTATGGTTTTATTATTACTACCAGCTATTACATAAAAAAATGTGATGTTATGTTGTTCTCCAGCCACTGACTAATTTTTTTCGTTTGCGTAGATCGGCAAAGGGAAAAGTATGGTTTTATTATTACTACCAGCTATTACATAAAAAAATGTGATGTTATGTTGTGGAGTGTTTTTTTGGAGAGGGGGAGAGGATCCATTAGTAATATAATAACAAGACAAAGCCGCGAGACCACGTTCCCCTTTCTTTACAGAAGAAATGATACTTGTTGATCAAATAACATCAGATCAGAATCAGACGCAGCCCAGAAAATTATTCTGAATTCTGAATAATATCGTGTCGCTACATTGTACATGTCTACTTATTATTACTTTTTGGTGGCTTTGCTAACAGGAACAGTGGTATTCCAGGTATAGTATACATACATAACATGTTTTTGTGATTTGATTTGACCGTGTAAATTTCATGCTTTAAAAATGGATCGATATATGATGATGGTGATGGTCATATAATATTAGTGCAGGCGAACGCACAAAATGAGAAGAAAAAAATGATATTAAACAAATTATCACGTAAGTGGCCTGTCTTTGCCCCTGTCAAATTTCCATGAAAATGCAAATGAGAAAAATTCTAATAACATTGGAGAATTGTGGGATCGCAGTATGTAATGGAATCTGACCAATGTGAAATTATTTCAATGTAATGCATGAATAATTTTGCTGGAGAAATGTAAAGCAAAAGACACTTGCATGCTTAAAGGTGAACTCTGTTTCTATCGTCTCTCATGCAATATTCAGTAAGGTCATTGTGACGAACGAGGAACGAGTATAAATACTTCTTAGTTTGAATGCTTTGAATTTTATTTTAAAAATCTAAAAACGAAAAAAATCCGGACCGCTTCTAGAGAATTTTAACAAATCACGGGGTCATCAAATCCTCAAAATAGTCAATATGAATATCTATGTCTATGCATTTATTTATAAGCTTATGTACATTCAAATTGAAATGCTAACCTTAGAACTGCCTATTCGCATGTAATTTAACTTCCTCTTTAAACTTTCTTATGTAACCTGTAACCCAAAGCCACACACAACGTCTGCTTGCATTTAATAATTTTCAGTTTTCTGCTAAAAAAGGAAACGATAGCTATCATTTTGCATATTATTTATTCTGCATGCGAGATAGATTAAGTGACGATAACAATGTGAAAAAAGGAAGGATGCGACTAAAAGGAACTTCTTTTGATGCTCATTAAAGGTAAACATAAGAGGTGATATTGATAAAGATCAAGACTATTATTATTTATTTAAAATTATTGTCTGCTCGTGTAAGCTTAAATACAACTGCTTTACACGAGAGACGGAAGAGTCCACTATATAGCTGTTGTACGATTTAATTTAGTTAAATCCTAATATTGAATTATTTATCTAAACTGCATAAATCATGTGACCCGCTAGGCTAGGTGATAGGACAAATTATATAATTCGTAGGCGATTCGATAACACATGAATTAACTAAAAGGATGAGCGACATGCATGCATTCGTAAAAATAGCAGTACTTGCCATTCATAAATCTGCAAGTAACGCAAAGCGTAATAATAAGTATCTCAGGTGTGCTAATTTTAGATGCATGCATACCTAAGCAAGCATTGTCGCTCCTCGCTCAGCTCAGTCTCGCGCTCGCGTGTGTATTCAGAAAGACAAAGCGTGAAGTGAACCAGGTACTGGCACTGGCACTGCATTAGTGAAGCTTTTTTTGATGTTCGTTTGTGGAAGGAAGAGAGTGAAAGTTGACCAACTTAGCTTTTAGGACGGACGGATAGTCAGTCATTCTTACAGTTTTAAGCTTTTTTGTCTGCTGTCATTATCATTATGAGTCACGACAATGACTGTGATGATGATGATGATTACGGTAGTTTGTCATACGCGCAGCAGCCTCTTCCTTAATCTATGTTTATTCATAATATTCCTTCTTATGTAACCTTATTTGTTACGCGAGCTTTACAAATTGCAATGAATGATGCAGTTTTAGCGCTTTAGCAGGGCATGGAGCAGCAAAACAAAACTGTAGAAGTAAAATAAGCTACCAATATGTAGTATGCAAGCTAGGGATGTACCAAGGGGCAAACGGGTGCGTGAAAATGGGGGGCTAACTGTATTAAAGCGTTTTACCCAACCGCCCATTATTATAACCCTTAGATTTATCCATCTATTGGTGTATTAACCAAAGGGGAAACGGGTGGGCAAAATTGGCGGGTTTAAATGCATTAAATCTAGGGATGAGCAATAGGGAAATTTGGTGGGCATCTATGGGACATGGTTTTATTGATCCCTGATTCAACAGTTTTTTTTTGTTTTTACCCACCCATCCATTATTATTATTAAACCCTGGGTTTTATCCCTCTATGGGAATGAACCAAGGAGAAAAATGGCGGATTTTATACATTTTAAGCCAGTTTTTTACCCACCCACGCTTAATTAAAATCCTGGATTTTATCTATCTCTATCTTTAGCTCTAGGTAGATGTGAAGACGCACTTTTATTGCATTTGAAAGACATTCGCACGAACAAATAGTACTTTTCAAGATAACGAAAATGGCGAATACGATTTGAATAAAAAATCATAGGATATATTGGTCATCTAACCATAATACCTCGCGATAAATTAAAACGATAATGTTGGCCATATGGAACAGAAGCAGAATAAAAGGTGTGAATAATGTACCCATGATTCGACCAGTTGCTTGAATCTGAATCATTCTTCGATTATTAAAATCCATACAGTCATCTTTCAGCTAACCCGAGATCGACTGTTTTGGAAGGAGTTAGAGGCTACCCCACCACTCCACACCTTTGGTTTGGGTGGTATCATCTAAATAAGCATACAACCCAAGCCCTCTTTTTATGAACCTACATACTTATTTAAATCACAAAGGCAACTTTACAAATATTTTTGTTCTTCCTTTATTTCCAGCGGAGTACCCTTTTATGAACTTTTTTCCGGTGAATTTCAGTTTGAACTGTTCTTCAAACAAAAAATCGTAATATTATTATTTTGCCTCCGTCCTGAACTTTATTAGTGAGGCATGTAAACTTTTATTCATTCATGAAACACTACTACTGTTTTACTACCATTATAATATTATGAATACGTAATTGTGCTCAAACATTTGTTTGCGTTCTTGTACACGGTTAGCTTTTTACAAGGTTTAGGTGGAATTCCTAAAATACTTTTTTCGCCAAAGTGGGCTTGGTCTTTCTTCCTATGTAAAATTCTTTTGTACAAATATTTTTACGATCGTTTTCGGAAGCATTTCTTTTCGCTGTTTTTCTCTACACGATTTGAAAAGGGATTCCACGTATTTACTACTTTACATTATTAAAGCGCCTTCAAGTTTCACCTAAAGCATAAATTGACTATGTATATATGCTCTGGAAGTAACTCACTGCAGCCATTTTTTTCAATGTAATAAAAATTTATTTAAAAAACTTTGAAAACAGCTAAGAGGAAAAAATATTTATGACTTTTAGCGCTGCATGAATAATATATATGCATGTGAATTAGGTAGTTTGTCGGAACTGGAAAGCATATTGCATGAATATATTTCGGTATGCTGAATAGAAGATATGCATACAAGTGCCATTGGATATTTTGGAAAAGATAATCATGGGAAAATACGGGATGGAGATACGTTATCCCTGGGAAATTCTTTTCCGATCTGATCAGAGCAAAGAGGGCATATGAAATACAGGTATTTTTAAAAAGATAATTAACAATCATCATAATGGCCGAAAGAACAGCTAATTTAAGGTTTTAACAAATTCGAAATATACCTTTAAAGATCGTTACATCGGCGACGTCAGCAGTAAAACTTTTGTCCACTCCAGCAGAAGTATAGATGCAGAGATCTCAATTAGCAGAACGAGTCCATGCAATTTTTTTCAAAATAACCGGTTAACCGGCTTCCTTTCTGCTACCTCAGTATGAATTTACTGACAAATGTAGTGTTATCAAGTCAATAGGTTTCGGTCGTGGAGAACAAGACATAATAAGAGATTCTTCGTCTGTGAGCAGCAGAGCACACGGTTTTACTTTCAGTTGGATGGGAACTTTTGCAGAAAAATGTCGATGGGAATTTTCTGAGCTCATTAATAGAAGCAGTAAATTGATTAGCATTTTACTTGAAAAATGTGTCTAGCTCAATTTGAATGTGATGGCGCGTACTACAAGACAACGAGCACACATCACCACCACCCACGTATATAAACTCCTCTCAAACGAAATGGAGGTTGACTATAGCTTATCAAATGCATAATATAATATCATGCATAATGGGTCCTTCTCATGCTCTTGCGATCCACACGCGCCGCTAACTCTATATGGATATGCCATGTTATGGTTTTACGTGACTTGTTTCCTCTTTGGTCTGAATTATATTGACAGAAAATAATAAAAAGGGAAAAAACACTTTGTGTCAATTCAACTCTCATTTTCCATACGTTCTCGTGTCATTATTATCAATCATAATAGGGATGATTAGTTATCTTCCCCGAGTGAATGCGGTATTTTTATTGTTAATTGAAACAAAGTAAAGAAAGACAATTATCAAAACACGAATCCAAGAATAGACCATAAAAAATTTGCAAGAGGCACGGTGTGGGAAATAGGATAGTGGATCTAATTTAAAGTCAACCCGTATTCCTAGACTAATTTTTCTTATCGTATTTTCCTCATGTCATGCCTATTTCTGGTTCACCAGAACAGCCATGTCAGTCAAGTTTGAGTTGAACGGAGAAGATTCATTGTGACTCGCAAATAAATGCAGATTTGAATAGTAATGATGATAAGTAAAACATCAGCACACTTTTCCCGCAAAATAAACTAAATAATTTTCCAACACCTGAATACAATAGCGATGATAAGCCAGAGTAATAAATGGTAGCGAATTATGACCTGTACTAATTCCTGTTAAGCTAGGTTAGGATTTCTCATCTAAAATAAATAATAGGGAACGCAGGAAGCGTGAAAAATCTAAGTAGGTTCTAACTTTTACTTGCAGCAGCTGCAGTTGTATGCATATACCTAATATGTATTTACATGATGCGAAATTGCTGTACTCAAACATGAGCTTAAAAATAATTATATGCATGTGGTACGTCAGGTATTACAGAATCCGAGCTTATATAAATGCTTAGGCATTACTATTGAATAACATTGTTATGGTGTATGCCGTATGCGTGTACCTGTTTTGCTAAAACTGCGGAAATGACAGGGCTGTAGGAATATATTCATAACTAGAAGTGCCACGCTAGTCGAGCGATGCTCGACTAATAAAGGGGGAAAAGTCGGAAAGGAAAAATACTTAAATTCCCATACCATTAATTTTCTACGATGCAAGCAATTTAAGTAAGACTTGCAAGCCATATTCGCCAAGCGAGCACGAAAATCAAAAGTAGTCAGAATAGCATTTGATTGGGCTGGCACAATAGTACTTTGTTTATATATGTCAGCTGAAGAAGCCACAGTAAAGACTTTCGCTTTTGCCAAAAAAAACATGGAACGTTAGTGGTAAGTTCAGTAGATGCTGAACTGAAAAAAGAAAACCAAGCAAGCTCAAGAACATGGAGCTCACGCAACTCGCAAGGATGTCAATGTCAATTCCAATTCATGTGTTGGACTCGGCACTATGACAAAGCACTACGCGTGTTCAAAACAAAGACGGCCGACGCGTCTTTCTCCAAGCAGCTGACATGAACTCCACCTACATGCAAGCAAGCGAAGTTCTTTGAGCTTGTGAGTTCTTGCATGTAAGTTTTTTTACTCCCTTAATGGTGCGCCACAGTAGAAAAGTGGTTTTGCAATAGTAATACTGATATTGTATACGTACCACTGTAGGAATATATTCATAATATTGTATACGTACCTATATGAGCCTACTTATCTCCATTATTTTGCTAAAAAAATCTGAGGACGAATTTTAGATGACGATTACGATCATGTTTACAATTATGATGGAAATGGAGCAAAATGAGTTTCACTTTTTTTTATCTATTATACGGAGTAACAGATTTAGACAAATGATATTACATAATGTGATGTTATGCAGGAATTGAAGAGCACTTTTTGGAGCCAATAATCGGCTCGAATCTGACTTCGCCGGTTATGTGACATAAAAAGTCATCTAAGGCACAGAAAGATCTAGGACTACATATTCCTAAGTCTGGGACTCAACGTGACTGCAATTTTCTCATTACTCAGGAATAGTAGGCCAAAATCTAGTGCTTTCAATCGCTTTTCGTATACGAAGCATGCGGAAATGGGCTATTGTTTTACCAGGAATAGGGATACACATAATATTGTTACACTTTTTTCAGTCCTAGAAGAAAAACTCCATCTTACAGAAACGAGCGTAGTGAATTCTTATTTTAATTAAAACGTTTAAGAGTGCGGAGGGTCTCATAAACAAACAGCAAATAGCTCACGGCAAAACATACTTTTATGAAAATCATACGAATTTACGTTTTATAGCTCAAAAAATGCAGCGCATCTTCTCAAAAGTTCACGAAGATAATGATGTTTTAAAGCACGCATACCATGCTTTTTTCCTTTGCGTTTCATTTCATTCACGAAAAGTTCCAATTTTTTCTTTCATTTTTACCTTAGATAATATTGTCTATTATGAAAAAGACTGAAATATAATAATATTACATTACTTCAAAGACGAACTTATATCATCATCATATTATGCACCGTTCGCAAGGGAAAAAAGAATTCTTGCATTTTTAAAACGCATTATTAAGTATTTGCTACTTACTCCTGGCAAAAGTATTTCTTTGAAGTTTGCACTTTGAATATGAATGAGTATGTGCATACTACATTTATTTGAAAAAAGATTTTGTTTTTTCGACTGCAGATGATGATGAATGTAAGATGCGCACTTTTACTTTCATTTCTTTTTGCTTGCCTTTAGTAGGTCAACTTCCCTTTCTGATGCTTTGCGACGGACTAGACCAGGTATAGTGTACACCTTAACTAAATGATTCTGCATTCCGCTATACCATCAGACTTATCAGCCAGAAGTTTTAAATTTAAAAGTAGGAATGGGTAGAGGATCTTAGCATACGGTACGTATCGAATTTGCCATTTTCGTCTAACGTTTGCTTGCTTGGTACGCTGTAAATATTCGAGAAGAGACAGGAAGAAAAATGGTTATTCTTTTACGAACCAAGTTATCATCATATAGATTTTTAAAATACGCCGACGTATGCCATGGTACGTTCTGCGGTAAGGCTGTTGGGTACATCTTTATCTTTTCTTATTATTATTTAACCAAGAAAGCCCATAATAATAATAGAGCTTTAAGAATGATGTCATAGTCATGATCACACGACTCTCGACTGTCCCCTTTTTCCTGAATTTTAAATCCTACGAAAATAATGCAAAAACGGATTAGAATTCGCTTACTTACTTACCTATCTACCTGTCTGCACTGTACACTTGGTAGAAAGAGAAATGGTTGCAATTGCTATTGCTGCATGCAGATTTTTTTAGAAAAAATTATTTCGCTTTCAAAATTCCATCTGTGGTTAGGAATTATATATTCAATTTGGGTCATAGCAGTATTCTTTTTGTCAGAAAATATTTTTCCCGTCGAAGTGGCTCGGCTTATGGTTTTCATTCATGAAAATTGCTTTCGCGATTTTAAAATTCAAATTGACAAAAAAAAACAGAAAAAAGTATTTTTGGAGATTATGCAAATGCGTTAAGTCCAAAAATATCAACGTGCGCTTTGTATGCTCATAAAGCTCGTCATTTTTTATATTGTTCCGTCCATTTTCTCTGCCTTGATGATTATTCAGTTCAGGTTCAGGTTAACTAGGAAGTGCGCGCAGAATTGTGCCACTAACGATAATAATAAAGGCGACTGATGAGTCAAGTAAAAAATCATTTTTAATGCTATGTACATGAAAAAGTATTTTATGACTGTAATCATTATTATTGTAACCTCATTTTTCATCTTAGAGCGCAGGGAGTATGTATGGCAGATACGATACGATGAACACTCAAAATATAACGTTTTTTTTCGCAGGTATATGGTCTATATATGTATGCGATGCTTTATGGCATTTGAGGTAGATAGGGACTACATACTGCAGAGATCACTATCTGTTTTTGGTATACGCAAACTTGTTTTGGTACCCATTTATCCTCTTTTCGTTATTCATGTAAGTACGCATGTAAAAACACTTTCTTTTTCAACGCTGAAATGGCGTGGCGAGTTATGAAATAATCATATTTTTTGCATTTCCTTTTCACGGCCAATGTAACATTTCAATATTTATCTGGCATAACATCATTGCTTAATAGTGCAAATAGTATAATTACTAGCCTCACAGAGGAGAAGAGACATCGTCAGTGAAATACTTACGTATCTAGTACAAGTGTAAAAATTTTAATGATTAAGTACTGTCAATACAAAAATTAATTGATGTTCGCCAAATCACTCTCTATCAAGCTTGTATTCAATTTTGTGAACGAACACTTGAAGATAAGAATTCTATTTTTAGTATGGAAAAATGTCATTTGCTCTTTTTGCCTCCAGCCTTCTTATCAGCGATTTTCTTCCTTTCATCATGAATTTTTTGTTTTATAACTTCTTTTTTTGCGAAAAAATTAGCATCTCATTACGAGTAGTTGATGAACTTACGTCCTCAACAGTCGCCTTCTTACAATTAAAACCCAAGCAGGTAAAAATAGGCGTTCCAGCAACCAAACTGAACCACGTGTATAATAACAATAAGAGTACAGCTGGATACCTTGTATGCATGTAATAGAATGAAAAGGGATGCTTGTTTGCGATCCCACTTTGCTTCTCCTTTTACTAATTTGCTATTCACAATGATGGAATGATAATTAGAATCTATCTCTTTTATATCATTATCATAATCATAATCACAATCATCACCGTGGCCGCCGCTATTATTCGCTCTTTTTTTGATGATGGCAAAAGTGACGATAAATCCATAATCCACTGCACTGCGACTGCAGAAAGCGCCAATTCGGTACATATGTGCATGGAAAAGACTGTGTGAGAAAAGTCAGTGAAGTTGACAACAAGAATGGCTTCATTGTTACCGCATTTGAACAAAAGCGTGCAGATGAGTTGACATTTCCTCTATTATTATTTGCTGTTGACTATGACTATGGCCTTCCAAAAAGGCGAAACAGTAGCAAGCAAGCGGCATATATGCCTACACTAGATCATTCTCTCAATTCAAGCAAAAAGTCATTTTCTATGAACGAAAAAAAATCATGGTGGATCTAGAAACACAAAAGAAAAGTAATAATCATGACTAGTGAATTCAATTCAATGAAAGATTTGATTATGACTCTATGAATAAACTTCATCATCATCACATCGCCATCAACTTAGTGAAATGTGTCGGAGTGCACTTACATGTTACATGAGTAATTATCATGAATTATGGCTACGCGAAACTCATATTATTCACATGGAAAAAATTAAGACTTTATTTCGGTTTGTTCATTCAGGGTGGCATATATGCATTCGCAAAAAAGCATGCTAGATCAAGTAATAAACGTCTGAAGATGATATTGACGTAGTTGCAATTTGCTTTGACTCTTTCTAATACAAATCCAACAAAACGTCAATTTTTTCATCAACGTCTGTAGTGTTTTTCTTGGAAAGCAGGTTCTCTATAATGGGGATTTCCAATTTTACATCGTAAATGATCGAAAGAGTGTTTTGTTTTAGTTTTTTTCAAATATTTGTAATTAGTGATTGATTAAATAATATGCATGATACTGTGGCAAAAAATGCTTCTCGAGCCAAGCTAAAGCCAAAGTCCTTTAAACATTTTGGACACGTAAAATACTGCCCCAACCCACCACCAGAATAAGCGTAGGTAAATCAGAGCGCATTAAAATCTTCATGTAACATCAAATCAAACTATATTTCCCTCAATTTTTCCCATATTAGATTATGGTAAGGATTTTATTGCTCATGAGCTTCCTTTTAAAAATAGGGAGGATTGGATCTTGGATGGAAAGGAAAGATTTCAAAAAATATTCGTTCTCTCCTATCTCCTCTCGTACTTCTGATAATGCTGCTGCAGATGATATATTCTCCTTCTTCCTCCATTCGCATAATAGCGCATTCACGGCTACGCGACATCGGCAATTGTTGAATAGAGGAAAAGTAGGTCACTTTTATTTTTCATTTTCCATAGTTGTTACACACGAAAACGACACGGTAAGATTAAAAAGTTTTTTTAGCATATGCAAAAAATCGCAGCAGACAAAACATCTACGTGATCCTACTTACTTTTTTATGCGTCATTCATTGTCAGCGTTATCATCATCATCCGACTAAATAAACAGCAACAAAGACGCAGCATCACAATCACAGCCAGCGGTGTTGGTGGTGGACCCAGTACCTACCTACCTACCTACACCGTTTGAAAATGAAAATGATGCGATGTGTGGGGATTCAAAAGGAATGTCTGAAGGGTGTTATAAGGAAATGGGACAATCCATTTTTCAAATAGGATACACGTCTAATTTTCATCCTGTCTCATCATCATCGTCAGCCTCAGCAAATAGCTTTTGAGAAAAGCATCCCATCATCCATGCGCAGAGCAATGCATGTCCGTACGTGTGTGTTATTTAAAGGTGTTCATTTATTTTAAAAACCATTTGCCATTTCTCAGATCTGTGTGTCGCCTTCATAATAGCCCGTTAACAATGACTTTCTAGTGGCAGCACATGGCGTCTTATATAATCTTTGTTTGGTGAGCTCAGAGAGAGATGTTTAAACTCCAACCGTATGCATTATGTATACCTTACTGCATCTTTACAAGAGTAAAGCCTTACTTTGCATGTAAAGGTACCTAATCTACCCATGCAATCTTCTATTTTGTTTTGGTTATGATCGCTGAGCTTACATTCTTGATTGTCAAATATATTTTGATGTTTGAATTTCAAATTTGCTCACTCCGGCCATCTATTTTTATTTGCACGAAGCTGAGTAGCAATTTAAAGAAAGCATCTCAGTAAGTAGGGTTTCAAAGTACCCCGTCCACAGAAATTTTTGTGGAATTGTTCTTTCAACACATTTTCTCAGATTGACTTGGATTTTGAAATATTTCTAGAACTGGGAAGCCAAGAGAGCAACAAATTTATTCAACGTGGAATTTTCTCGGGTTATGGCAATTCGACATTCTACTTTTTTGCAAAACGCTGAAAGGTGAATATAATGTTTTGCCATTGCCACTACTGAATAATTTACCCTAAGAAGATCCTGACTAGTATCTGTACTATTTACTCTTGCTAATACCTAAACCTAATCCATTTCTTACATAAGGTGCTTGTTTTGAAGATGTTAAAATCGTACATCCAAAGTATGTAGATATACGTAGTTCATCTTTTAGCGGAAAGATATGAGCCTGTTATTTTTATTTATCTAACAAAATGAAAGCAAAACATGAAAATAAGGTTCAAAATGAATGAATAAATAGGTACGCACTTACAACTACTACCAACAACGTAAAATATTTTGCTCTCTTGTTTACTCCTCCTTGTGGCAATATAAATTATTCAGTAATTATTCAGTAAGCCCTTCGACTGTTTGCTTTTTTGAGAGACATCATTTCTAAACAAATTACTGAGTGTGGTGTAGCTCGCTCTACTCACACCGTTGTCCATCAACAACAGTATCAGTTTGTTTACCTTTCCAATTAAAAGTTACTCGTTTTACGAATAACAAATGAAGGCGGCCCACGCAGATCCATTAGCAAAAAAGGAAAGGGTTTGAAACAGAAAATGTATTAAGACGAACTAAATATTTTTTGACTTGTTCATAATTCTAAACATACAGCGAGAAGAAGAGCTGGAGTGGATTGAATCATTTTATTTTGGTTACCGGAAGGAATAAAGCTCCAACACTAAATTGTCTCCCGTCATACGAATAAATATCAGAGACGGAAATAAAAACTGGAGTTCATGATCATGCCATGCTAAAATTCATGTTATACACATTGTTCGATAGTTGACAAATTGACGAAGACTTCGCTGTTGCGAATTTTGTGAAATTTAAATAACGAAATTTTTAAAGGATTAAATTTGACCTATAAAAGTTTGAATTGAGCAAGCAACCTAATTATATTCAGTACAATCTTTTGAATTTCAATACTCAAGTTTAATACGTCACCTTTAAAATAATCTCATTCTTGACAGGTCGACCCAAGTAAACATGAATGTAGTAGGTACGTCCACTGTACATATGCATTTCATACATACATACGTACTGAGATGCAAATAATAATCGCAATTTTTTATCAAATAATGACCCAGTAGCTCTTGCAAGAAGATCATCACCAACCGACCGACCACCGACAATTTTTTGATATTGACATGATACAAACAGTAATGAGTTGGCCTCGCTAAAATTGCAAATTGCAAATTTCTTCCTGATGTGATGCCTTATGTCGCCTATGCCAATGCATGCAGCATGAATGAAACTTTGATAGCAGGACTATGACTTGACGTAACTCCCCATCAGCGTCGTGTCGAAGAAGGGACTTAGAGGTATGGTTCATCATCCCCTCTTACGCATTGTGCTTTTTTCTCTCTCAGACTTTGTTGCGTCTTGAAGCAGCTTGTCGCTGTATCCAATTCGAACTAAATTCTGCAATAATACAATGTTATGTTATGATGATGTACTCGCCTTTGCCTATTTACCTTACAACAATCATCGCAGCACTTCATCCTTCACCAAAGCCAAGACATTGTCAAAAACGCTTGTAGCTGATAGCTTCTTACGGTTACGATAACAAAGTTTCATCTGTAATCTAAGGACGGTACATACGTATGCAAGCCTGCTAGATACTATGCTTTCTGTTTCTTTAGCCGTAATAACCTCATATTCCACGCTTACCTACTTTTCTACTGAGGCTGAGGCAGTGTGATAGCGATAGCAAAGCAATGTGTTGGTGGAGTCGTCGTCATCGTATGCGACAGGATAAAATTTATTAGTTCATGCGGTCAAACCAGCAAAATATTTCCTGGTTTTTCTAGCCAATAATTCTACCATAATAAAACCATTGAATAGAAATAAATCCTCAGCTATTTCTGATATATAAATATGAATTGGTTCAAACTTTAAATTTTAATCCTACATCACACATGACTCATTTTTAACATTTCATGCGAATGACACGCCACATGTTTACGAGCTATAGATAGTGCATT